>NJCS01000253.1:0-67761 GCA_002234255.1 Fusarium sp. Na10 | reverse complement strand
ACTAACCCTATCCTAACCCTAACTCTGACTCCTTACCTCGCGTCCGTAGTATATCCTCTATTGCCCCATAACTAGCCATAATATATAACTTTGCATTGCATTTATAGCTATAGTAAAGGAAATACTAAGGAAACTATGTTTTGTCGTAATCTTTGAACTGGTCTATATAATCGATGTTGCTATTATTAGCATAAAAAACGTTTGCCTCTATACCATTACTGCTATCCAAGACCGCGCCCTCCTTATCCGTTGCTATTTTTAGGCCTTCTATAAGCTCGAGAGCATTCTGTAGCCTATTACCTGCCAACATTTGGTACTTTTTGTCCTCTTTTGTAATATAGCGTAGAACTTCCTGCTCCTCCTGGTTGAGTTTAGCGCGCTTCTTGGCTATTTCTTCCTAAGCGCGTTTAAGTTGCCATTGTATAAAATGTTTATTTTGTATAAGCTCTACAAGCGCTGACTAAGCATCTGAACGTAGCTGTGAGATGGCTTTTATATGTATGGTATTCCCTAGAATTCTGGCAAGCCGTTTGGCATTAGTGAGAAACCGTTCTAGCCCTGCTGAGTTAGTGTGCAGGCAATGAATAGCTGTATGTCTGATGGATGCAATCGAACGTAGTAGTTCTTTCGGGAGATCTTTATCGATCTTGCCTCTCATACTCCCCTCACGTCCGAAGAGCTCGGTCCATCTATTGAGTTTGACTGATTCAGGACATTCCCAACTGCGTTTTCGCATAATATCCGGGAGAGCTCTTGTTCCAAAGTTAAAATAAGCAAGTTCTAATGTCTTTTAGAGTTTCTCCATGAGCATGTGCTCGATAGGGAACGGCAGATATACCGGAAATAATAATAGGCTACTAGCTTCGCTTTCTGTAATACTGTTACTACAGTCTGGATATAAATTTAGTCATTATAGGCTATCTAAGAGAAGATCGTTATTACATACTATGTAATGCTGCTGTGACTTCTGCCCACTCTAGGGCTCCCTGACTATCAGTCGACTGGGTTTGTATAATGTCCTTGAGCGCAGCCTGTTTGCTCTTAGCAGCTTTTGCTTCTACGATGTTCCTGGCTGCGGCCTGGGCTGTAGAAAGCTTGAATAGGTCTGGGAAACGCTTACTTGCAATTAAGGTTAATTTGTAAACCCTATCTGAAAGGAGCTTTAATACTGGCTGGTGTATCGCATCGGCGCTATACTGGGTTATAAGTTGCCAGATGAGGCTGCCCTTCTATAGATGACTCCTAATAGACTTTTTGATAGGCCCAAGCTTTCTAAACTTGGCCTTCTGACCAATAAATATGTCCTTTGTTGCCTAATAAATTATTTAGTTATCCAATTTCGCTATTACGGTCGGGTCCATATTGGATAGTTTGGAAACTAAGAAATAAATGTCTGAAGTATTACGTAGCACTTAAGGGTCGCAGCTAAACGGTAATAAAATTAAGTTCCTTCCCCGCTTGTTACAAGGTAACTCCATGCGTAACTTATTCTGTATAGATGCCTGAGCGCCTAAATCTTAGTCAGGCTCTGCAGGTTCCTCGTTTAGCACAGATAGAACTAGTTTAAATATCATTCTTTACATCTTAGCCATTATATGTAACTAACCAAGATTCTTGAATATGACTACGTCTAGATTGGTCATTATTAGCCATTACGGATGACCGGGATACAGACCAGTTAAGAAACTCTTCGGGATTTCTATTAGCAAGCTCCCCAATACGCGCGGTAGCAAGTTAAAACAAACATCAATAGATCGGCAAGTATATAAAGAAGCTATCTTTTTACCCAAGTAATCTTTTTCGTGGATCTTGCGCTTATTGCATTATAGCATTAGCCAACATCCGTAAGCTATATATTGCTGTCTCCTGTCTGCCCCCAAGATGCCTCTCCGTCTGTTTAGCTATATGTGCCGCCACAGACTGCCATGCCGCCGTCGAATACACTGGCCCACCATCACCGGGTAGCCTAACTGGCCTGGAGCCCACCTCATCGTCAATCCATTCAACACTCACTATACTCAGCCTGCTCTATACCTCTATCACCCACTCTGGCCTCTCTGACCTCTCCGACCATGTCCAGAAGGCGCCGTCAAGTACAAGGACCTTGCTATAGTGCACTATCGCCTCAAGCTGCTCCCTGAGGTCTATGTCCATTGGCATCGGGTTCTTGTAGAATCGCCCTTGGCTAATAAAGTCGATGTCGCTGTTGCCCGAGACCGCCGATTGGGCGAGGACTGCAATCTACTATATGAGCGGGTTGTTTCGCGGCGTTGACTTAGCCTTCCTCAATGTATTTATAAGAAGCTGCCAGATACGGATCTAGATATCCTTGAACCCTCCCTTTTCCTGCCTCCGCGCAATCGCCCTTATGTCTATCTGCCAGATCTCTTGTTCGATGTCCAGGATGTCGTCGATCTGGCTCTCTGTCAACCGCAAGCCTATCTCCTTCAGCGTGCCCTTACTGTGCGAGTGAGCGATGAACCCCACCAGGCTCGTCTAGATCGACTGGTATCGCCGTTATTTACCGAGATTATAGATAGCTGCGAGACTCTTAAACGCGCCTTGGTCTCCGTCCCCCCTATCTACTTCGTCTATACTGTTCAATGCGGCCCGCGCCGCCCGCGGCCATTGCTCTGTCATGGCCTCCATCCCGTCCAGGTCGTTCCAGAAGGCTGATTAGATGGTTATTCGCCTCCGGCGATCGTTAGCAAACCGACGCTTCTGCCCCCTCGCGTTCTCCACCCTATTATCATCCTTGTCGCCGCCCGTGAACTGCACAGCCTTGCGGTTTGGCGCCAGCGCTACTTCCGGCGTGGGACTCGTTGCCGACAGGTATCCGATCCAGTTTCTCTTGATCTTTGCCTAGACCTCTTTGTCCTCTTCCTTACCTGGGCGGAGGAAGTTTATTTCCTGGAGCTATGTTATATAGGCTATGCGGTCTGTATCTAAAAGCCGTGCTATCCCATGCGGAACCTCGTTATGCTCTGTAGGCAGGTCTGGCTGCATAGATCGCTCGAGCGTGGTCGCGTAGAGCTGTACAGATGCCATATTTAAGTTTTATCTGTGTATTTTGGTCAAGAAATGGATTCTGCCGTAGTTGGTTGAGTGAGGCGACAAGTTGTGATAACGGTGATCACGAGTGAAGCGTTGGTGAGGATGGATAAAAGAGACTAAGTAACAGCTACTGCTGAGGCTCGCCGTTGTTGCGCTGAAAAGGAAAAGACAGAAGACGGGCAGCCCCTTAGCTTAAGTAAGTGGGCTTTCTGAACCCCGGCCCGGGGTGCCCCATAAGACCAGTAACTAACTAGCCTATGTCCTACCTCCTACCATGTGCGCATTTGCAGTGATTAGATGTCTGCCAATGGTATATAGTTAGGATAGATATTTATTTTTATTCCTTTTACTGAAACCTTTTTTTTTTTTCTTTTGTCTCCCTAACTGCCTTACGGGGCATGTCAAGATCCGTTGTCACAAGCGAAAAACGTAGTATACGCACTTGATATATTCCCACCATAATTACTACTGTCTATCTCGAATGATCGAGGAACACCGAGCTACCTAAACCCCATCGTTACTTCTAAATACCAATGATATGAACCTTTTTGCATCCTTCATAGCAGAAATCAAGTACTTGCGGACCTTATAGAGCTCCTCTATTGACCTGAGCTGCAACTCTGTTGTTCGCGGCGTATGACGACGGTTACCGGTGCTCGTCTTGTAGTCTACCTACCTAAGCTTTAGCAACCCACGATTATTGAAACCTCTGTTTTCTACGGCATAATAAAATAAGATAAGACGGTTAGCCGGCTGATTGTGGCTTGATCCTCTCTGGTTCTACTTACTAATCTTTTGCGTTATCTTAGCGATGGATAACACTTTCTCATTAGTATCCTCCCATAGAAACGCCTCCTTCCTTATGAACTAGAGCATTTATATAACTATTGTTGCTGCTAGTATGTTCAGTTCTTTCCTTTTCTTGGCTGGGTAGAATTCGTCCCCCCTTTTATCGATATGCGGCGTTACTGTGCAGGCACTGAATATTAGAGCCAGTAGAATCATTATATTACACAGCGGATTACCCAAGCAGTTTACTAAACAGCTATAAGCCTGATTCAGGTGTCGAACCGCTATTGGATTAGTCTTAGCGTAATTCTTCTCTAGCTTACTGAACCCTTCCTGGATCATCTGGGGCACTTTCTTGAACGGTACCTTGTAACCTATATTGATCTTTCTTTTCTTACTGCGCTTCGTGGCGGGCTCCCTGCCTGCTGTTATTACTATATGTAGCTCTGCCTCTTTTGCTGCTTGCTTAAGACTGTTTGGCGGTCCGGTTAATACTACTACTGGTTGCTTGTAATACTAGACCTTGTTGAGTTGGATAATGCGCTGCGATGTTAGCCGCTTGCGATAGTATCCGGGAACCCAGTCTATGCTAGCCTCTGCTATCTGGTTTGCGATGGCGCTGATCTACTCCTAGGCCGTTACACTTCCCTCTCTTGTATGGCGTATAGCTTTGCCTAGCATGGATGGCCAGGTGGCATTCTTGGATGCTATAGCTTGTATGGCAATCTTATCGCCCTTAAGGCACGCGTTGTATATCTTGCTTGCAAAGTCACTCCGTGCCTTATTCAACCTGGAAGGAGCAGGCAGAGGCATAGGTTCGCTATTATCCGCTAATTGCAAGAATAGCTTATCGAATTGCCTGTATATTAAAATTATTGTGAGTTAGCTTGATATTTCTGTCCTATAATGACTAAGTTCACTAGCCAGACTTGTAATCTAGGGCCAGCCTATGGTTTACGTTACTAAGATAAAAAGAAAGCTTTGGGTTACTTAGTAGGTAGTTTTAACTTACCTGCTACTGAATGGTTCTTTACTCTGCTCCCAGGTATCTAAAACTGCACCGAAACGCTGCGATTGTTAAAGGTGCTCTGCCGGGTCTTGACCGCTGCGCGCTCCTTGGTTAAGCTGGATATGAAGCTGATGTGCTATGAAAGCTACTATCTGTGGCACCTAAAACACATGGAGTACCTTACCTAGGAACGTATTGGCGCTTCCGATGTGCCCTATATCCTCTGCCCTAAGCTAGCCAAACTATACCTAACTGTGGCAGTTGGCTGCGATAACCTGGCCGTAGTGATACTCTAGTGACGCGATGTGTAGTAATATTGGCTTGCGTTCTTTGTCTTTAGTCCGAGGCTACCGAATGATATCTATCTTTCTACTCGAGCTGCGAAAGTCAAGTATGTTAGCTGATATGTATAGCCAGGCACATAACTTGAGACTGTCTATAGTGAGGAGTGGCCAGAAGACGGTGGATATTAGCACTTTTATGTTACTAGTGAAGTAGTAATTACCTAGATGATCCAGCACTGTAACAGCTTCTGATAGAGCTAGGTCAAGACCCTTTTTAGCCTGTGCTAGAAATCTCCGATATATCTCTGCTAAGCCGAGCTTGAATAGCTTGGCAAAGGAACAGAGAATGGTAGGGAAGATAGATGGCAGAAAGCTCCTTAGTATAGTAATGTATGCCTGCTTCTCCTTGAGAAAGAATTGTATAAGCTGGAAGATGGGATAGAGAATACTAAAGAAGTATTAATGGCCACGCTTAAGCTTGCTTGGTCTGATAGTTACTACCTGCTCTATCCGGAAAGCGACCTGATCCTGTGACATGGCTGCTTTTATGCGATGGCCCTTACGCGCGAACGGTATTATTAGAGACGGTTGTTCAGGCGTCTGCTTGCTAGCGAGAGTTCGTAGCAGCCTCTGTTGACGGGCAGAGATATACCCTCTTTGTATTGCTTTGCTGGGAGGAAGGGTTAGAGTACCGGTGGCGATGCCTTGAGCGGGAAGCAGGTCTTCCGGGCTGTGTTGGATTGTCCGCTTGATGTTAGAGTAGGCGTGAAAGTAGCCGAAGGACAGAATATCGTTAGTACTGTTGTTGCAATAGCTTATGTTATTGCGTATCATAACGTATATATTATCTAGGAAGGGTGGCGGACGTAGTGAAGAAAAGTTCCTATATCTGGGATAGAATGCAAGGGGATAAAAAGTGAAACCTTTTGAACCGCTAAAATGCTGAACGAGTGTGCGCCGGTTTGCTAGGAGCGACAATGTCCCGTTGTTAATATCCTGCTGAAAAACGCTTCGGATCGAGGGGTTACGCTCGATGCAGTTGACGTCTGCTGCTAAAGTGTAGGAGATCTGGTTGATGTTATCGATGTTATACTTCTTCTCTAATTCGGTACGGAGATGTTTAAGTCTATTGCTATACAGGTGCTTTTGGTAGATATTATGATTATTCTTGGGGTCGGCGGGGTTACTTTCCGTCATCGCTTCGTCTATACTACCTGTGCTACCCCTCTGGCCGTTATTACCGTTACTATAATTATCTATATTATTTGTATCGCTTGGGTCAAGTTCAGAGTCGGGTTCGGGCTCGATCCCTGATTCAAGCTCGGGGTCAAGCTCAGGCTCAGGCTCAGGCTTAAGTTCAGAATCAGGCTCGGGCTTAATCTCAGACTCAGATTTAGAGTCTAAGTCCGGATCATTGTTGTCTTCGCTCTCGGATTGCAAGCGTGTCTCTATCGGCAGGTCTTTGAGCTCCTCATTGACTTTAATCTCAATATTAGCCCTGCAGTTATACGTATGGAAAGCAGGCTTATTATTAACCCAGAAGCGGTTATATGAGTGATTTTTAGAAAAAGTCTTCTAATTCCTTATGAAGAGTGTCTGGAAGGTTGTCCACTTGTTATACAATAGACTCGATGTACGCCGGTCGTTCAAGCCCCATGATGGCTTAACCCCTTCGCCCAAGAGCTTACTATCTGTAAAGACCTCTATAATGTATTCAGTAAGAGCTTTTGCATGGTGTCGCTCAATGGCGCTACTTTGACGGGAAGCCTTCTGCCGTTGTCGACGCTGGCCGTGCGACCTAGACAAGTCATCTATCTGGCTCTGTACTGGGTGCATCACGATGAACTAGACTTCACGAGATGCTGCAGTTGCAATTTGAAAGGTTTGGTTATGAATATCGAAAGGCAGGTTGGTCGATACGTGCTTCCTAGCGTACGATGAGTGCCAGTATCTTAGAGTAAAAGTGACGTTGTTAAAGAACCCGCTCTGTCTTGTGATTGGGCGTAGAGGCTGGCCGACGATGCCTATTATATCCAGGTGAAATATCGGGAAGTATCTATCTTTAGGATTAGTAGCCCTGGACCCGGATGCCTTCCTTCCGTAGTCTATTGTGTATCTTTGCTGAAACATTTTGAGTGCCTGGGTTGTATTAAAATCGGGTGCGTTTGTTCGTGATATAAAGTTCTTGGCTAGAGTAGATACCGCTATTGTCAATATATAGAAGTTAGCTGGCACAGCAAGCTTGTATACTGACGTTTTATCCTAAAGCTTCCCTTGGAATGATCAATCTTGAAGTCGTCCTTATTCGTGACCTGAGCCTCAATAGCCATTCTCACGCCATGCTCATTAAGTTTGCCATCGTTCATATAGAGTTTGTCGATAAAATCGGTGCTGGTAAAGCTTTCAATACTATTATCGTTGCTTTCTTTAGCAGCGTACATAGGGACACAATCCTCTGGTTCTGCGATCTTGTCCAGTAGAATATTATGCTTATCTATTGCGTTGATAATTATCTAGCGTGCTGATTAATATGGAATACTGTCCTTCGAAACCGGATATACTATTGATTAGTAATTGAAAGAACCGTATGGCTGGATAGTAATAAGCCGCATTGTAAATGTACGCCGCTTGCATTGCATAGCTATAGAAATGATGATGGGATTCTCAGGAGACCACTATGAGCTATGTGTGAATTTACTGTAAGGGTGAGCTTTAAATCACATTACCCCTGTTCGTGCTCATTTCCGTAAAAGCTATAATCACACTGACTAAGAGCGTAAGACTACTTATACCCTGGGGTTAAAAAGATTTATAAAATGAGCTTAGGCTTAGTGAAAGTTAATTTAGGTGCTACTCCTTATCGGTTGTATTTATACGGACAGTCCTAATTACATTGCGGTCTTAACCGATTATGCTAATGATGCAGGCAGGTTATGATCGCTAAGCTTTTCTATTGAACTTACGTACGTTCTTATTATAGCACTAATTAGCCTTAACTCCGCGTGTCTACGCAGGCTTCTTTTGCGCTATATGAATAGAAGTAGATGAAGAAGATAATGATGAAGCCCTAGGAACTCTGGCTGGCCCTGGTGGAGAAACAGTAGGCTGTGAGGACGTTAAGCTTACTGCTGTTGTTCTGTTGCTTCCCCTTGATCTAGGCTGCCTAGGAGAGTTAGGAGCGCCCGCTCGCAACGCCCCCCTGTCTGATTTACCTAATGTACGTCGTTGCCCCGGTGGCCTTGACTCTAGCAAAGAATGCCGCTGTAGCTTGCCCTGAGGATGTCGCTCCTTACCCGTTTTTGACTTGATTCTGGCGGGCACTAGTGGCGGGATTTGGATAATTTCGATGTCTTGGGGGCTCTTTGGCTACGACGCAACCCTACTAGAATTGAGGTTAGGGTCGGGGGAGGAGTTGGAGGAATCGGGGCCAGAGTCGCAGTTAATAACAGGGTTACCATCATTATCATCATTATGGCCCGTTTTCTTTGTTTTTTCCTGCGCCGGGACTACTTGTTCCTTATACAAATTGGGAGAAATTCTTGGTCTGGCCATTGTTACCTGGACGTCAATTTTTGCTTTTTTATGGCTACCCGCCGTATTAGGATGAAGTTGATGCTGGTGCTGAGTGAGCCATTGACTTAGCACAGCCTCGAAGGCCTCGTTCCCGAGCTTTTCCATTACGATAGAAGCTGAATCGGCTCCAAGCTCCGGGTCGTCTCTAATATAGTCCCCTAACGATTTAGTCAGGACAAGGTGAGTGGAGTGGGAAGACGTTGTATTAACGCTATAAGCTTGGTTATGAAGGATGTGACCGCTACGAGGCCGCTTTATCCACTGTGAAGAAAAGTTATGCCTAATCTACTGCTGGACTATCGTTAGTACTTCGCTCTACGTCTTGTATGTGAAGCGCTTCGCGTATTGGGCGCTGTTGACCTGTCTGGGTGCTTGCTTTAAATACACCTTGACTGATGGACTTTTGAAGTCGCCGAGACGTTGGAGGACGAAATCGAGGACTTTATGTTGTAAAAGTATAGAAGCTGTCTTGGGCATTGAGCTGTGATGGTGGTCTGGCTTCTATACGAAGACACCAAGTCTCTTCTTAGCCTTATGTACGTCTCGATCGGAGCAGTGGTTCAATGTTGCTACTATATTAGCCCGCAGAGGCGGCTTGTTGTTGTCACGTTGATTGGAAATCGTGGTAGGAGTAGCATTTAGCCAAGCAACAATATGGCTTATGACCTGAAATAGCACCTTCCCGTCGTCTTTGCTTAGGCTTATAAGACGGTGGATATTGGTGAACTGTAGCCGGGAGGTCATGAGGATCCTGTTGTATATCTCTTCATATCTCGCGTTATCTATTGCAGTGAGGAAGCCGGGTCGACGTTTGGTGCTTCGAGTTGTAGCTGGCGACGAAGACGATGATGATGATGAAGGCGGGTAGAAAAGTGTTTGGACTTGATCGTTTGTGCGGGTCAGGCCGAGGAACTCCGACATCTTCTTCCAGTCTACCAGCTCTACTTCGTTAGCAGCATTACCGGGAAGTTGAGATAGCGTCTGCAATATACTGCGGAATATCGCAAACCAGTACTACATATATAGCTTTTGTTAGTTAATGAGGACTACTATTACTAGTCCTGTTTTACTTACATTGTCGATTTTGTAACTGATTATCCAGTCCCATGTCGAGATTTTGAAGGTGGCTTGGCCGATAGACGTCTTGCACCAGCGTGTAGCCATTTCCCTCTATCTCTTATTTCTCCATATTGTAGCCAGACGGCGGGTGGGAAACTGTTTATCACTGCCTAGTTGCAGGACGTCAGTTATCTGGTCCTTAACTTGGATAGCTGTTCTACTGAACAGTTTAGGGTCTTGGCTTAATACTGTGATAACTTGCACCCAGACCTGGCTATGACTATTAGCCATCCCTGGATTCTGTTGGTTAACCCGAAGTTTGAGATTTAAGTTTAGTAGCAGGGTATCTGTTTATATATATATATATAATTAGCTGAATTGGAATGCTAGGTTCAGACTTCCTGCTGGGAAGGGGCTCTGTTATGTGGCCGATAATGGAACTTATCCTTATTGTAGAATTTATAGGTTTACTATAGCTCCTCCTTGTTAGTGCCTGTCTCCTGTATATATGCCTTAAGCGCCTTGATACAATATTGCCTGGCTATAACCTCTACTGGCCTATTGTGGTTAATATATAGCTATTCGTTAAAGAATGGCAGTTCTTCTGATACCTTGGGGCTGGCTGATAGCTCTTGACGCTGAAGATGCTCCATTATCCTCGATATATTAGCTTAACTGCAGAGGACCAGTAGATAGTTCTCTTCTGCTCTTCAATTCAGTCCACCCTATGTGAAAATAGCGTAGAGATTTTGTATATGCTTTGTATCTAATTGCCGGTTCTTTTCCAGGCTTTATGTTGACGTTAGAGCCTTAATAGGCATACGAGCTGCTATAATTCGGTATTTTTATGCTTGCTCCCGAATGGAGTCCTTATCTTTGAAATATAGCTTCTTTCTGAGACTTTCTTTATTCTTATTATTATCTCTTCTCCTTTTTTTTGACTCTCTGGCCCTGATAACTGTCGATTGCGGCGGTGCTATCTGGTTTGAGTCGCAGTAGCGCGCAGGATGATGATGTGCAGTGACAAATCTGTCTCAGTCTAGGCTAAATTCTCGTTATGCAGCTGCGTTATATATAGAGTCTAGAGTTTTAATAGATTTGTGCTCTTAAATGGTAATGATGCTGCTGTGTGTATATCCTGAGCGCGGTAGAAGCCACTTGAGGCGTATATTGAAATTAGGGGTAGAGATGGGGAAGGGACAATAACGTCAGTTAAATGCTTTACAGGGTTTATTGTCGGATGTGGGTACTGTGATCAGACCAGGGGTCGTCATTTAGTAACCTTGCCAAACTGGGCCAAGACGTAAGTACGCCACCTTGTGTGAATTAAGTGTTATTAGCAAGCCAACCGCACGTCGATGCAACCAGAGGGTCTTATTGTTTCCCTTCCCCTTTCCCCTCCTTCTTTCACGGGCATCTTTCAACCCCGGGTTTCAGCCTGCATAACTTTAAACACTCTGTACCAATCTCCTTAGTATTTGCTCACAATGGGCAGACCAGGTGATGATGACGATGCAGCGTACTTTGCGGAGGAGTTTGCAGCAGTCCGCAGGATGCTTTAGGGCCGGACTGTGGAGGAATTCTCGCAGCTACCTTTAATGCAACGCAAGTCTGTATTCAGCCAATACCTCGTTTAGCCTCAGCGGGTCATTATCGAAGAAGGTGACGACGAAAATATGATGAATCTGCAGATCGCTGAAGGGGTTCTGCTGCTTTAGCAGCTATTCATGGGCAAAGACGAGAAGGGGAAGCAGATGGTGAAGGAGGCTTGTGAGGTGTACTATGGTGAGAACGAGTTCTTGGTGAGATTGCATTGGCTGTGCGAGTTTTGGTGTGATTAATACGATTTCGGCACAGTACAACCCATCGCTTTACTAGTATGACGTCTTATTGTCGAGATAGACCTACACGATGGCTATGACTTAGAAAATGATAACGATGATAGCCCATTCTATCCTCACGATGGCATCGGCGATGGGGAGGACAATATAGATCCTAGCTATATTCGACCCAGCGGAGATATTATAGCAAGACGAACCTGGAAGCGTTTGGAGGAGCTCTTCTTATTTACTAATGTAAAGGAGATCACGCTAGTGCTCCGTGGAGGTAGACTGCCTGATAGTAGTGATATAGAAATGCATCAGACCATCGCAGATATATCCGTTATAGTTAAACGGTTGATAGAGTTCTTTGGCAATCGCTTTGCTATCTAGAAGTGGCCCGAAAACAGATCTTGCCTGACTTAGAACTTAGTATCCTATTAGAACAAACCAACAAATCTCACGAGACGGGATGTAAAGGAAGGCAGGGCCTCATTTTAGCAACAAATGCAAATGGATGTGGAGAGGTGGATGCGTAAGCCAGTTACAATCAAGAGCCAAAGCTAGGTTGGCCAGGATTAAAAGGTCTTTTGGGTTGTACTGTAAACCTAAAAATAAAATAAAAACCGGACTTGACTTGAAATGGCTAGAAATAAACGTGTAATCTCGGTCAAGCTTCCCTTGTTATCCATTGTCCACGACGCGTTGAGACCCGTGCCGATGATGTGTTCGTTTTCCATTTGGTTCGGTGGTCAGGTTTGCTAGTTTAGAAAGGTATGGTTGAACATTTTGTGTTGCTTCATCCCCCGAACCCTATCGTTCTTCTGTACACTTTACTTCAATTGGATAGAAATCTTCTACTATAAAAGTTAGCTATATGTATTTATTTATATGTCTCTTTATCTTGTGTATATAATGAATGTACAAAACGCAATATTGCTGATGGCATATAGGGTAGGCCGAACCTAGACTGGCTTCGATTGGGGTACCTCCTTATCATCCAAAAATTTATAAATAAGTCCGCTTCCCCCACCTGCGTAACAAGAGCATATATGAACAGTACCGACTCCTGCTATTCCGATTGTCTTTTTATATAGGACGCCGACCTCGATGATGATGGCCAAGAGTAATGCTACAATATATACAGCTCGTTTTCATCATATTATATATACGCCATGCAGAGAAGCGAAGCCTACTGTGTTTCTTGGGAGGAAGCGTTCTGCTGCAGTTTTATAGTCGCATTGTAGGACATATCCTTGTATCCTGAGGGAAAGATTATATAAGTTACCTTAATTGCAGATTAGCAACTTTAGTTTTTGTACCCCGGGGTACAAAGACATTATATATAAATATGAATGATATAATATGTTTACTACGAGACTTTGGCTTAGTAGACGTCCATTTGTACCCCAGGGTTGAAAATTATAGATTGCCTTTTCTGAATAATGACCTCTTGGTTTGTACCCTGGGGTTGAAAACTTCTGGTTCCACTTACTTTCTTTACGCAAACGTCTAGGGCCATATATTTTAGTTCTATTGGCCTACCTTTAACTCTATCCTTGCCCTACCATCTTAAGGCTAACCCCACCCCTAAAACGCCTGGGAACCAAGGTCATGCGTAAATTGCTTGTGGTAACCTGCACTAAAAATAATATAAAAAATCTTTTATTATGCCCTTTTTAAATATTCCCTCCTGCTATTCTGCCTTGCTTTATTTTACCTGTCTTTACTACTCCTTATTCTGTACTAGATACTCTTTCCTTATATAAATCTAGTCTTCCTTAACTTTTCCTATTGCTATAAAATAACTAATATATTGACTAGCTATAAATACTAAAACCTCTTTAAACCTCTTAGCTTCTTTATTTTCCTATACTTCCTTTTATCTTGCTTTAAACTGCTTATATTAGTTGTTTTATTATGCCTTCTTGAATTGCTTTATAATATTCTTTACTCTTATCTTTTCCCTCTTTTGCTATCCTTTTTTTACTCCTTGCTCTTTTATATTACCCTCTTTTTTAATCTATAATATACTATCCTCTAACTCTGCTTAGTCTTGTTACTATATATATACATTATATTCCGCTTCTAACTTAGACTGGTAACCTGCCTAATTATATTAGCTATCTATTACCTGATCTAAAACGACCTGGCAATACTACTTCCTGCTTATAAATTGCTTAACTGCTGCCTTCCTTAATGGCTAATTGGACTTAGATAACAATGCTACTGCCTTCCTTTCCCTCTTTTTATTAACTGATAATAATAACGGCTGCCTACCTGCTTTACCCTCTGGCTAATATATAATGACTATAGCCTTGCTCTGGCCTCTATCCCGCCTGGCTTGTCTGCTTTCCTATATATAATCTTATAATTAACTTAGTATCCCTGTATATATAACTAACTATATATCTAGTATATTAATACCTAATCCTAATGTATTTATAGCTATGATTAAATGCCCTTGCTCTATCTATAACCTTAATTACTGCCTTTTCTTTAATGTTATATTAACCTTGGAATAGTATATACTGTATTTTAATAATTGCCCTAATCGTTCCACTCGGTCAATGGTATTAGCGTATATAATAACTTAATTATAGTTGTTTTTATCTAACTACTTACGTATGATCTTAACGGTGTAGTTATCCTCTGCCTCCTTATCTTTCTTAATTTAATTGTTATTGCTATTCCCTTCTTTTCTCTTTTACTACTGCTGCCTGTATTAATCTTTGCATTTTGGTAGTAGCTGCACGTTGATTACCTTATACCTAATGTTTAGCCTTGTTATTCGTGATTAGAATAACCTTATATAGCTGGCTAATAATCCCGTTACCTTAAAAAATCGCCTGACCTTATCTGGTAGTAATATAGCTATTAAAAACACCTTCTGGATACCCTATCCACTTAATATCCAGCCTAACTCTAATAACTACAGCTAAAAATAGCTAGTACTGTCCAAAACGGTATAGTACTTGTTTACTACTATATGATCTAACACTTTTTGTAATTATAACCGGTTTATAAACTCCCTAAACCCTTTTATTATAGCCAATTTAGGCATTATAAAAACGATAGGGGCGATCTAGTGCTTACTGTAACTTTTTTAAATATATATCTTAATCTAATACTTGGCATAATGCTGATATAAATTATCCTATAATAATATTAATAGTATAATTATAATGGTTATCTCTTTACTGTTATAGGAATAATATATTAGTAATATAAATAATATGCTCTTGCTCCTTCCTGTGCCTGTAATCTGTATAATTAGACTCTTGCCCTGTATAATAGCCCGGATTACTGCCTCTTGTTAGCTATGGAATGCTGTATCTAGACCTAATATCTGTCTTAATTAGCTAGCGATATTAACTTGCTGTATTTGTCTAAAACGCTGCAACTGGTTATACTCCTGCTCTGTCTTAAATAGCTTTTACTTTTGTTTTTGCTGCTATATACTGCTACTGGCCCTATTAATAAACTTATTGCCGTTCCGGAACTCTAATAACTAATGCTACTGGCGGCTAACCAATTAGAACTTATTACGCATAGTCGCCATGCTAAACAACCCTTGCTGCATTTCTTATGTATATACTATGCTAGCTATGTATATTCTATAACCTGCTTGTAAATTGACTGGACTATCCTTTATATTATTATCTTTATCTTTATTTAATATTAACTTCTTAAATGCTCTATTTAAATACTGCTATACTATAGCTATAGCAATTTGCCTTTATAAACTGATATTTAATATAGTACCTAATAATTATTAGCTATGCTATTAGATAATTTAATAGATACGGTTTAACGTTTAATTACACTCCTTTACCTAACTTTTAAATTTAATATTAGGGTCTATATTATTATTATTATTATTATTATTATTATTACTATAACTGCTATTACTACTCTTAGTCTCTATCTCTGCCTGCCTTTTCTCTCTTTGCTCTATCTTACTAATATTAACCTTATAAACTACCTTATCTGGCTATAAATACGGGCTGTATATACTAGTATCCTTAATAATACCCTGCACTTGCTGCTAAAACGGTAATACTAACTATAAATACTATACTAATAACTTACTTACCTTGCGTAGTAAATATTAGTAAATAACCTTAGCTTGCCTTATGGCCTGGAATAACTTATAGTATAATATAATGAAATATATTAAACTGTTATGTATAAATATGTTATATACTTTACTGTTTATTGTGTTTTTATGTTAAATACTTAAAATTTCCATTGCCTGTGCTGGCTAGCTAGATACTATATATATTAATAAAAACATCCTTTCTATTAACTCCTTTACTGTTTGCCTGTATAACTATACTGCTCTGGCTTAGAATGGCTTTCTATTCTCTTTCTTATAGTTAAATTAAATCCTTTAATAAGCTATGGAATTGGTAATTTGCTATATACTCTAATTCTTGCTGGCCTTTAACTATATATAGTTATAGTTATTTTCTAAAAACGAATACCTTACTCTATCTTTACTATAGTTATCTTTAAATAATAACTATAGGATTTATAGTAACTAGTTAATATTGTCTACTATAGCTAATATTACTAGTAACCCTTATGCTTTATCTTTTAATAAATATAATATCTCTATTAACTTGCCTATTTAGAATTGCACCTAGCAGTACTTAATACAGTCCTTAACCTAATTAATTGTCCCCCTGGCCAGTGTATTAAATTGGATATGTATGCTATATGTACATGCCTTATAAATCCAATCTATTGGCATTAGCTTGGCCCTGGCATTGCTGGATATAACTATTATAAACCGCTGTACCTTCTTGTATATAATGCAGAATATGCTTATAGCTTCCTCCTCTGCCTCCTCCTGGGCTTCTCTCTTATCTAATAAACTGTCCTCTTGCTACTACTTATCTATTTTAATCTGCTTTAACTAGGCCACTTCTGCCTATCTTTCTATATATAATTAATATATAACTATAGTATAGGCAATCTTAATAATAGCGGAGTATATAGGTATATAATCTAATATATCTATCTAACTACTATCCTTCTAGATACCTATTACTACTAATTTACTAATAATAGCATTATAATACTTCCTTACTACTAAATAGTAGTCTAATAATACTATTATAACTTATAATATTAACCTATTTACCTAATCCTTTTTTAGTAAATATATATCTGGATTATTAATATATATATTAATAATTTTACTTAACTTATTAAATAGCTTACTTTGCTGCTTTAATAATTAATACCTAGGCCTATTTTTATCTACTATATCCTTAGTATAGTATATATAATAAATTAATTTAGTTTATATAGCTATATAATGCGCTTATGTATTATCCTTTATTTAGTTATTAAATAGCCGCCTTGGCTTTTTATTTACTTCTTTTTACTGTACCTTAAATAATGCCTAGCTACTAATCTGCGCTGGTGTGGCTATAGCACGCACTTGGCTTATTACTTGTATTAAACTGTTCTGTATTAACTGTAATGTGTACTTATGCTTACTTACTGGATCGGTTAACTGTAGTATGGCTTCCAGGTTAAATCCTTTTAAATGCATTGCCTATTTAATATGCTTTAACTATGTATTAGTATCTATCCTTATATTAGCCACTTTGATCTTTTCCTTATTTTTTATTTTAAATTGGCGCTACTGCTACTTTATTGCCTGGTTTATCTAGTTAATAATGGCTGCCTCCTTGGGCGCTGCTTGGCTAGCTTGTTTACTAAACCTGACCTTGAACTAACTGCTACCTGGCCTGTTACTGAATAACTGTTAATACTGGACCTCGATATACTACAGTACCTGCTATACCTTTATGGCTTGCTTCTAGGCACTTTCTCCCCTCCCTTAGGGATTGGTCTATCAGTGCTCTTCCTGGTAATGTTTTTATATACCTTATATTATACTAACTGCATATAAACACCCTTCCTTGCTATATTTAATCGTCTGGCTTAGTAGATAGATAAATGGTATAGGATTGATTGTTAGTAATAGTAGTGGCTATGTTGCTAAATTGCTCTGCTTCTTGATAATATTAGGGTTTCATTGGATTATTGCTATAATCTTGCTTCTTTTTACTGCCTATACTGACTTATAATATCTTCTTAAATGCTACTATACTTGCTCCCTAGTATATATATAATAATATACTTTATAAATAATAAATAGAAACTTGGGTAGTTTTATAAATAGTCCTATATTATTTATAATTAATACTATTAGCTTGTGACTGTTAAATGCTAATAGGTTTATTATTAGTTGCTTTATTTTAATAACTATTAATTGTTAGTTTGATTTATTAATATACTTGCTTTTCTGGTTACTATGGCTTAAACCTTAACCTTAACTTAGTTATATATATTACTATAGATAAATAACTTCTATTAGTTAATGGCCTGTGATAATATTAATGTAATATATAGTTGTATTTATAATTACAATTTAGCTACCCTTTGGAATTCTCTTGCTTTATGGCTATTTTATGTTATTTTCTTTTATTTTCTTAGTTATTATTAAGCGTATGGGAATACATAGACTAGCTTAGCGTAGATGATTTGCTAGTACTACTTACTTTTAATAATGCTGAATGCAATTAACTGAATTTAAAACTAATTGTAATATTGTAATACTTGGCTATAATGGCTAAAGTTTAAAATGCAATATTTGCTAGTAGTTGTTAATTGTTATATTGTTTTAAATGTTGATTTTTTTAACTTTTTATAATGGCAACCTGAATTCGTTAGGGGCAATTAATTCAGGTCCCTATCTTTATTAGCGTGGTTTTAGTTTGTATGTGTTTTCTATTGAATTCAGACCTGTATTTACTATATAGCTAGGATAGCCTAAACCTTAACCCTCTCAGCGCTATCGCACTGCACCTGCCATATACACTACCTTTAGTAAACTATAAATCCTTACTTACTACTTTATACACTTTTTATATTACTAGTTACTAGCTATTACTTTAACTCCTTTTGCTTTTTATTTTATACTACTCTAACTATAGTAACTAGCAGCCTATAGTTAAATCTCTTACTTATTAAACTTAAAATCTTTATAGTTTATTACACTTTATCTTTTTTTATTAATATTTTTATACTTTTTACTATTACATTAACCCCTAGCGCTATTCCACTGTACTTACTATACACACTGCCTCTAGTAGATTTAAATATATAAAGTTATTATTTTACTTTTCTAATTTTACTAATAGCTAAGTAATTAAACCTTTTATTAATTTATTATATTAATGTTTCTTTTATTTTAGTTTTAACCCTAAGCTCTTATTAACCCTTATTTTTAGTTTACTATAACCCTAACCTTTTAGTTTACTATAACCCTAACCCTTTAGTTTGCTATAGCCCTAACTATTTAGTTCACTATAGCCCTAACCCTTTAGTTCGCTATAGCCCTAACTATTTAGTTTACTATAGCCCTAACCCTTTAGTTTACTATAGCCCTAACTTAATAAGTTATATAGTTTCTTTACTATCTATTACTTATTGTTAATTTATTTTTGCTTTTTTTATTTTTTATAACTTTATTAACTTTAATTCTTTTTTTTATAGTAGCAATTTAAACCCTATTTTATTATATTTACTTCCTTTTATATTTCTTTTATTTTTTACTTTAATTACTTCCTTTTTACTTTTATTTTTATTTTAGTATTATTATTTATTTATTTTCTTTTACTATATTACTTCTTAATATAAACTTATTTATTATTTATACTTCTATAAGTCCTAACTCCTTTTTCTCTTTTTATTTTATTTCCTTTTTAATAGTCTTTATACTTTAACTACTCTATACCCTCTTAGTAACTTTATAATCCAGATCCTATCTTTAGTCTATATTTATACACTATAATATAACCTTCTTACCCTATACTGTTAATATACTATACTAACTCTATATATATTATATAGTACTAACCCTATAGTCCTTAAATCTATACTTTTTCTCCCTTTTCTATTTCTGCTATATATAAAAAAACCCTATATATATTAAATACTTATAGCCCTCCCTAGTTAATCTATCTACCTATCTATTTCTATATATCTTACTCTTTAAATTTACTACCTGCTAAACTAGCTATCTTGCATTTAAACCCTAGCCTAAAGAATAGCTCCTTTGCCTTGTCTAGAGATAGTATATAAATATATAAAATTGTTAATACTATGACACCCCGGTATTAATACTTAATATTATTAATCTTTTGCTATTTACCCTTTACTGTATTCTCTTCCTACCTATTATATAGTTCCTGCAGAAAAAAGCAGCTATAGTAGCTATTAAACTTCTTCACTTCCCCTTCTTTCCTTAAGTATGCCTGCATTTAAAGACCTATATTAAATATCTTTCGCACTAAGCCACGATCTGTCTATGCTATTGCATAGTCTATCCTAATGTGGTCTGCATTATAATTAGCTATGCTAAGCAGATAACAGTATATATACCCTCTAAGTAGTTATTCCTAAAGCCTTTCTTAGAATATCTTAACTTCCCTTACTTTATAAATAGCCCTGCTTGTAACTTGGCTTTAAATCTGCTGCATACTAATCTCCTGCGCTCTTAAGTCTATCTTTTTATTTTCCTTACTAAGCTTTATATTTTCCAGTTCTGCTACCTTATTAGCAGCTTAATAGATATTATACTGCTTTTTATTTTCCTTATACCTGTCCTGGTTATTATAGCTATCTATCTCTAAGTCTAAGATTACCTGCCTATATATTTGCTTATTAATAAAATTATTTACTATTTTACTACTTTTAAGTCTTATTAACCCTCTCTGCTTCTTAGCAGTAACCTTAATAATAATTACCTTACTTTATTTACTATCCTGTCTAGCTTAACTACTCTACTATGTGTAATTTACTATTTTAAATAGTATCTCTATATATATTACTACCTAAATATCTAGAACGTTAATGTCTAGCCTAAGTATATTAGTAGCTATAATAACCTGTCCTTTACTATATTATTCCTACTTTAGTTTACTTATTTAAGCTTGTAGTTTTTTTGCCTTTCTATCTTATATATTAATATCTTAGTAATAAGTATTATAGTTAAGTTTAGTAGTAAGAGTATTTATTACTACTATAGTATTATAGTATATAATTATCTTTACTAGCTATAGATACTTCTTTAGCTTTTAGTCTAGTACTTTCTAAACCTTTATTATAACTGCTTTAGTTACCTGCTTTACAGTTACTATTATTAATATCTATATACTATATATAATATTAGCGTAACTTATACTAGTTCTGATTATAGTTATATCCTTTAGTTGCGCGTTTATAAGCTTAAAGAACTTTCCTTTTTTGCTTAGTAGTAATATTACTATTAGATATACTATTTAAACCCTAACTAGTACTAACTAACCTAGCTCTCTTAGCTTTGGTTAAAAGTTCTGTATGCCTTTTAATATTATATATACCTTATTAAATATAAACCTATTAAGTTATACTATTACTTAAAGTCCTTCTATATAATTATAAAACTGCTTAGTTATTACTAATTCTAGCGTAATAAAAACAAGTAATGCTAGCCCTAGGGACTAGTTACTATACTACTTAGTATATAGTATCTTTATCTTTTAGCACTATTTTATTAAGTTACCCTGTAGTAATATAAGCGGAACTACTATAACTGTTACTTTGCCTAAATAGCTTACTACTAGTAGTATAAAGCTTAAGCTCTTTTTGCCCCCTGTTTTTATTATAATTATAACTAGGCTTTTATTTATTATAATTATATAAATTGCCTTATACTAAATACCCTGAAATCTAGCTTACTCTTTATATAAGTAGACAAGTTCCTGGTTAATATTAATACAGCGATGTAACTTCTATCTCTTTAACTGCAGTTTTTAAAGTACCTTATTACAGATAGATGTATTCTTTTGCTTATAGCCTAGGGTAAGAACCTTACTAAACCCTTTTATTATAAATATAAAGCCTAGTAACTAGTACTATTTTTTATTAATATATTAGAAGTTAACTTAGTATTCGTTTGTTTTAAATGCTCTTTTAGTAACTAGTTATCTGTAGATCAAGCCTGCAGTCTTAGACCTGTAACCTGCTTATAAGTTATATAGGCTATCTTTATTACTATTACTTTTACTACTGCTATTGTCTAAGTCCACTTTATATAGAAGCCTTATATATACTGTAGACACATTTTAGAAGTATTATTAGCTAATTACAGTAAATATATACCTCTAGCTACTAATATTTAGCTTTTACCTATAAGCCAGAACGCTAAGTCTTTTAATGCTATGTAATAAGCGTGGAGATATTTAATATTCTCTAGGGCCTAGTTTCTAGCCATCCTGCCTACCTTTAACGTCCTGGCTAGTCTAAGTTTAACTAGCTTCTATAACTATATTAGCCTAATTGCTATCTTATTACTTCTTACTATCTTAAGTACTTTTTATTGCCTATAAGCTAGCATTGAAAATAGACTTATTTTATATATTAGCTTAAATATCTTCTTAAAACAGTAGAATAAGCTATAGATAGTATGTTAATAAAGTGCTAACCTCTTGTAGTAAGAATCGGTAGATAATTTTAAGCCTTTTAGTTATTATAAAGCCCTTATATACCTCTGTAATAATTATAATAAGCCCCTAGTTATATAGAATATTATAAATCCTTTTATTGCTTATATTATAATGCTATATAATAAAAAGTTCCTATACTCTTAGTAAGAACCTGCTGCTAATATGGGCCAGAACTGCTAGTAGCTTTAATGCTTTTTCTATCTTAAGACTATATTAATATACTATCCTGAGATTTATCT
Organism: Fusarium sp. Na10; assembly: GCA_002234255.1. Lineage (NCBI taxonomy): Eukaryota > Fungi > Ascomycota > Sordariomycetes > Hypocreales > Nectriaceae > Fusarium > Fusarium sp. Na10. The sequence continues at coordinate 45,363 of NJCS01000253.1, read as the reverse complement.
CTATACTATTATTACTAATTAACTTAATTTACTTGCTTCTTAAGCTACTGTCTTATAAGACCTTTTTAATAACCTAGCCCTTACTAACGCTACTATTGTGTTAAAATAATATATTAATAAATAAGTGCCTAATTGTTTTGTTAGCTATATTGTCTAGAAGCTAGTCCTATAGTATTTCAGGTAGCCTAAGTTTAGCCAGAGACTGCTTTAAGTACTTAGTAAATAATAACAAATCCTTATAAAATATACTCTTTAGCTATTAAACTGCTAATCTTATTATTGCCTATATATCCAGAACGCTAAGACAGATACCCTTATAGATAAGCTTCTCTTTGCCTTTATCCTAGCTTACTAAACTATATACTGCTATATTGTTTTATATAGCTATACTAAAATTTCAAAGCTAGATAATAAACTGCATTAGTGTCATTTCCTAGCCCTTGCCCTTGCCTACTATAAACCGCTAAGTTATCTTAAATATTAATATAAAATAACTTGGGCTATTTTCCTTTACTTCCTCCTGGCTTTATCCCTATTATATCTTTTACTTAATAGTTTTAGCTTATTAGTTTACAGTATATTTAATAATATAGAGACAAGAGATAGCTATAATAGTAAAAAGCTTTAGTGTAAAACCTATATAGCCTTTCTATATACTATCTGCCTGTATACTAAAAATAGTTAAGAAGCTAATAAAAATACTATTATATTCTATATCCTTAGTAAAATAGTTAAGAATAGAGATATATAGCTTAAGAATAGCATTTTCTAGTATATCTAGAAGTTTAATAACTTTAGGCACTTCTGGATTACTTTTATTTTCTTTCTAAGTATTAGTTAAGTTATCTATATATTCTATTGTAGTATTGTAAGCTTTCTATTATTATAAGCTAAGCTTGAATAGTAGTTTATTAGCTTTATCCTTAAAAGATATATATTAGATAATGTAAGTAAGTAGCTACTTAACTATAAGTGTATATTGCCTTTATATCTTAGGCTTAAACTGGAAATAAAATGGCTTTATTCTCTTTTTTATTAGTTCTTTATAATTAACCTTAAAAAGAGCATTCTAAGATATAATATTTAGTGTAATAATAGCCTTGGCATGGTTAACTAGTCGATTGAATATAATATGTATAAACTGCAGTTAAGTATTATCTGAATTATTTAGATTATCCGGATTTACTTTATATTTTATAGTAATTAAGCCCTTTAAAAAGTCCTTTTTCTTACTAAAATCCTTTAAATAGATAGCAGAACTAAGCTAATAAAGCCATAGATTTAGTATAGTAAAGTTATTCTTCTTATTAATATACTTTGCTTCTTAACTTTAAATATCTTTTCCTTTACTTTAAAATGTATTAATAGCCCTCTAGAGCGCGGCTTATAATACATTATCTTAAGCTACTAACCTTTTAAGATTTAGTCCTTTTACTACTTTAAATAGCTTGCTTCCTGGCTTACTAGAGAATAATTATTAGTAATGGACTTCTAACCTCTATAGACTGTTGCTCCCTTTTTCTTTTGTTATAGTAGCTAAGCGATGCCTGCCTTTAAGTTTTATATCCTAATTATACTTAACCCTAAGATGTTCTTAAATCTGCCTTAGCTCTATTCCTATATATAGGCAATTGGACTAAGATAATATGCTTTGCTCTGGTATAAACTTATATTAAATACTTTCTATACCTGGCGGACCTAAAGCTGTAATTGGCAATGTATTATTAGGCCTAGGTAGTAGATTAATATAGGCCTCTAGCTAATGCTTGAAGACGTTATGCTTAGATGCCTACTTCTATGCAAGCCTGATCTCCTAACTGTTAAGACTATGCAGAGCTTTATAAAGATATAGCTTAACTTACTTCTATATAACTATAGTCTGGCATATATAGCAGTAGAGAAGTCAGAGTTCTGACTTATATATAAAGTACTTTATTGTAAATAAATTTAATAAGATTAAAGTCTTAACTTAACCTTTATATATTATAAGCTATTATGTAGTATTAATACTTTCCTTAAACCCCTTTACTTTATATTAGCAGTTCGAGCTAATATAACTTAAATATAATAAGATATATAGCTACAGCTGTTTTTAAACTTTATAAGTTAAGAATACGCTCTGGTTAGTTATAGTAAACTGATCTATATTTATAAACTCTATTATTTAATAATTATTAAAGAAAATGGCCTTAAAGCGAATTCACTGTATACTTATTAATACTGTAAGTTTATATATTATTATTAATATTAATTAATTTATAAGTATTTCTTTTATATTCTTACCTATTTTAAACTTACTGTAGCTACTGTAGCGCCTGAAATGCTAATTATTAGTACTTACTTATTTTAATTATTATAATACCTATATCCTGCTAGGGCTATGAAATTTCCTATATAAACTTAATTATCGTTAGGCTGTTAATGTAAATCATAATTATTAGGGCTATGAAATTTCCTATATAAACTTAATTGTCGTTAGGCTGTTAATGTAAATAATAATTATTAGGGCCACGAAATTTCTTATATAAACTTAATTATTGTTAGGCTGTTAATGTAAATAATAATTGTTAGGGAAATGTTATTATTAGACTGTTTTTCCTTTAAAAATTACTATAAGTCTTAGGACCTTCCTGGTTACTAAGATATACTTAAGAATTATAATCCAGGCATAAGAACCAGGCTAATAAATAAGTACTAACTTCTTTAACTAATAACTAAGGAATAGACTGTTTATTTCTATTCCTTTTATTATTCTAACTTTATTAACGTTATATCTGTTCTCCTGCTTAACTAGGCATATTACTAGTATTATAAGGAGTATAAAGAATGCCTTTATTAGTTTAGAAGAAGCTCTGTAATATCGATTAGAGTTAATTTTCTTGCCTCTTAATATTATAATTTTAGGATTTTATCTTAAAAAGCCCTGTAACTAGTTCTTTCTAATGCCTTCTAGAAAGCCCTTATAGACAGCGATCTTACTAGCAAACTCTCTGACTTGCTAATGCAATACAGGGCATCCTAGATTAGCTTATACAACAATCTAGTCTTAAAGACGCTTTTCCTAAGTATTAGAGAGCTTTTAGTAAGGTTTTTAGGCTTCTCTTAGTGTTATACTTCCTTTGATCTGACCTTAGAGCGTGGAACGGTTAATGCTATAAGCTTTGGCTGCTTTATTTACTAATATACTATCCGTAACTATCTAAAGCGCAGTACTTATATCTTTTTTAGTAAAAGAAGGCATTTTAAATTGATTAGCGTTAGTTTGAAATTAATTAGAATTAAATTAGTATAGTTATAACCGTTTAAAGTATATATAAATTAGGTAGCTGGGTTAAAAATAAGGTAGCCAGTCTATGGGGGTGGCCAGTCTTTAGGTAGCAGACGTTACTTTAATATTCTCTTAGCCTCTTAACTACGCGTCTAGTGCATATACGTGCTATAAGTAGCTTTTCTACTTTAAATTTAAGCCCTTATTCTTTTCTATATCCCCTACCTCGATTACTTTCTTAATAGCCTTTATCTCTTTAGCTGCTTAATTTGGTTCTAAAATAGCATTACTAGTTACTAGAGCCTTAGCTAGTATTATAAATCTCCTATTAGGATTCGGTATTGCCTTTCTCTTCTTGCCTCTGCTTAACCGCCCGACTTCCTCCTCTGGGGCTTAAAGCCACTACACTCTACTGCATATCCGCGGATATGGAATTGATGTGGATGGTGACTAAGATCACGACGGTGGTATGGATGGATATGTATCCATTACGGATGTGAATCCACAATGTGGAAATCCTTTCTACATAACGAGCAACGGAATAAATCCGTTGCATAACTCAACCCCTGACATATTGCCATCATTCTCTCGAAGGTTCTGCCAGTATCTGATCCAACTGCCCGATCAATCCTGCACGTAGCCAACTGCGTAAAGTCTGGCACAGACCGACAGTTAAAGCATCTAGCCGATTCCTAAACCTCGTAACCATCTGCCCGGCCACCGAAAATAACCTCTCACACTCTGCTGACATAGGGGCCACAGTCAGTAAATCCAGTGCCATCCTACTCAATTTGGGGTACCTGAGCCGCCTAGTGTGCCAATACTCGTATGGATCAGTAACGAGGGCGTCAGAATCGTCGATATTGCGTTACCATTGACCGTACTCATCGAGATCCAACCCACTATACGATGACGAAGGAGATACCCCGGGAGACTCATCAACAGCCTGATTCTGAAGAGTTAGCCCTCGTTTGCTATTACGGCAGCTGTAAATTTATTCATCTAGGATTTAAGACGTTTACTTACAGGTAAATCAGAGTCTTGATCCTCAGAAAATAGGCCCTTGTATTCACATTCCCACAGATTCTGAATAATTGCCTTGGTTTTGATAATCCACTTGCGCCGCTTAGCATCATCGCCCCACAGATCGTCGAATAATGCCCAGCGGTAAGCAGGATGGAGAGCCGCCGCGCCGTAAATCACAGGGCTATCGTTGAGGTATTGATAATACTCATCGAGCTTTATCCAGCCTAGGTTACTATTAAAGGCAAGATGCCCGGAGTCAGGGAGGCCAACGGCTATCTTTTTGGGGGATTCGAGGGACTCAATAAGATATTCGTACGCGTGAAGAAGATCCCAGCTTGTACCATGAAGTCGTTTCTTGGTTAGCCATGCCAATTTACAGACTAATTCAATCCAGCCCGGGCTTACCGGATAATGGAGGCTCAACCTCATCTTCTTGACCTTGCTTTTGGTGTTTCCCCAGTCCATCACCCTCGAAGGTTTTGACTACTAGCTGAAAGTGTAGTAGGATATGGCAGAGCGCCTAGAGCACATGCCAGTCGCTGCTTGAAATCCTGTTCTCTTCCTTTAAAAAAGAATGGCATCCTGGTACGCTTCCTAACGGAGCCACTTTTCGTAAGGTTCGCTTTGTTCCACTCACTCAACGCTCGTTGGATAAAAGGGCTGTAAAACGGCTGCAAACAAGAGCCCGGTCGACTATGGCCAGCTGTAAAAGCCAATGGGTAGCGTTATCTAATATAACGCCAACAGGGCCATGGTTTTGGATCGCTGGATCGTTGGATAGTTGGGACTATGCCTGCTGGACCTTTCTAAGGGCGTCGGTTCGGATCTGTTAACCTCCTGCAAATCCAGTTGAAATACGCCCGAAAATAGGAGAGTTAGAAAACGAAATGTAGTAAAACTAAGAACAAGATCGGCCTACCACGGCGAAGTTATGCCATTTACCCACTGGGCCCTTTTGCGCCATTGTTCATGTTCCCTCGCCGCCGTAAACTGGCCATCATAGATCTGTTGCTCGAACGCGTCCGGATCTTGGCCAAATAGCATGTGTTTCACCACTCTATTAACAAAGTAGCCAATGCAGCGAACCCAGCGCTTCTTCCAGTCGAACCCTAGCTCACGGCCCAGCTCTTCCATCGTTATTTTATTATTCTAGGAGTTATCCAGCGTAAAGTAGCTCAGCTTATCCCTAATCTCGAACTCCCGGACGATATTGAGTATCTGCTCAGCGATGTTCTCGCCTATGTGGCGGTCTATTAGCTCCAGAAGGCCGAGAACGCTCTTCTGGGGCCTGTTGTCGAGATTCCTGAATATACAAGTAACGCCGTAAAGAGCATGCCTGGTCCCGGATCGCCATCCGTCAAACTGGATATGGACCTGACCAGGGCTCTTTCGAGGCGCCTCTCGTACAGCCAATTTATTAGCGTTGAACTCCCTTTTAGCAATCGCGCGCACCGCTACATCGGATATGTGAGCTTCCGTAATGGAAACAGATGGGTTGAGATATTCGAAGATTGCTCGCGGATCAGGGTCCTTTGCGGTAGTGAACTATCGATTTGTGTTGACGATCCAGTTGACGATCATATGTTGAAACGCGGCTTTATTAAACCGCTTTATCAGTAAGTTCGTTATTAACTGATCGCGGGGGACCTCTGGATTGAATTGCAGTAATGTAGCAACTGAGCGGGCGGGTGTTGCAACTGTAGATTTCAGGGTCTGCCTTTTACCCGAAGGATCGACTATGCCGTCGTGATCCTTGAACAAGTGACTCGGCGTTCTGTAGGCCCTTGTAGTTGTAATGCTTCGGCCTCGGATCCTTCTGCTTGATACACAGACAACAGACCCAGCGGCGTTCCTTCGTTGCGATATTCCGAATGTCGTATCCAAACCGGTCAGGCTGGCGATCAATTCAATTCCATCAATTTCGTCCTCGGGTGGCGTTGCGTTGACAGCTTACTCAGCATTTGGCCCGTGGAGTTGAACCACTGCATCTCCAGATTGAATTGATGGCGTTGAATTAAAGACGTTGAACATCACACGCTGGTCCATATGACGTCAGTGTAGGTTCATACTGTCGAAAGTCTTCCAGGCCTTCTCGACTCCCTCCATTTTTCTTCTCTTAATTACCTTCAACGAATATCAAACATTACAGTTCAATTGATCAGATCCACAGATGATATGCCGTCTTCGAGGTTGATCAGAAGCTTCTGGCAGAGCTTGGCCCGCCCTCGTTCTCGATTTCTCATTTGCCGAGACGTTGCTGGTGCCTCTTCTACCTCTCTATCAACGGCCACTAGGCCCGCAAATACCCCACAGCACAGTCAAGGAACGACCGACAACTCCGAAATAAAGGCAACAACATACACAGAAGGGCGCAAAAAGCGTGAGAGGGTCGTCGTCCTGGGGTCCGGCTGGGCTGGCTACGCGCTGGTCCGCAATCTTGACCCCGCCAAGTACGAGCGCATCATCATCTCGCCGCGCTCCTACTTTGTTTTCACTCCGCTACTGGCATCCACTTCAGTCGGCACTCTCGAATTCCGCTCCATCCTCGAGCCCGTTCGCCGCCTGCAGCCGGATCGCTTCCACCAAGGCTGGGCCGATGATGTCGACTTTACCAACAGGACCATCCGTGTCGAGACGAACCCAGATGCTGACGAGATCAACTCTCGCACACTTCCACCCGCCACTCAATCATCGCAGCACAATGATGGCAGAGACAGTGGCTCCTCAGCCGTGTCCGTTATTCAAACCCCTTCCTCCGGCTCCGTCAAGGAGACTCTCACCAAGCGTAAGGGTGAGATGATCACGGTCCCCTATGACAAACTCATCTTCGCCGTCGGGGCCTACTCCCAGACCTTTGGCATTCCCGGCGTTCGTGAGCATGCAAACTTCCTCCGCGACGTCGGCGACGCCCGCTCCATCCGCCTTCGCATCCTACAGTGCTTTGAGCGCGCGGAGCTCCCTTCCACGACCGACGAGCAGCGCCGCAAGCTGCTCCATTTTGCCGTCGTCGGCGGCGGTCCCACGGGCATAGAGTTTGCCGCTGAGCTTCACGACCTCATCCACGATGACCTCGCTCGCATCTACCCTGACCTCATGTCATTTGTTGGAATCACCGTCTACGACATTGCAGCCAAGATTCTGCCCATGTTCGACAAGAAGCTATCCTCCTACACCATCGACACCTTCCGCCGCCAGGGCATCCATATAAAGACTCAGCATCACCTCCAGAGTATCCGTCCGGATGAGGATGGCAAGGGTGGCCTCAAGATCAAGATCCAAGAGTACGACGATGAGGTTGGCGCCGGGATTGTTGTTTGGAGTACGGGTCTGATGCAGAATCCCCTAATTGCCAGGCTTGTCGAACAGGATATCCGCGCCCCCGTCACCCCAGAGGAACAGCAGCTGTGTAAGCAGCAGACCTGGCACATTGTCAAGGCCGAGAAGAGCGGCGGTCTTGTCGTCGATGATCACCTCCGTGTCCGCGTCGCCACTGGATCTGCCCAAGCCATCGACTCCAAGAGCGGCCACAGTGCCCCCAACGACATCCTCCCCGAAGTCTACGCCATAGGCGACTGCGCCGTCATGGAGCGCGAGGCGCTCCCCGCCACCGCACAGGTCGCCTCACAGCAGGCCAAATACCTGGCTAAGGCCCTGAATAAGTATGGCTCCTGCGAAGCCGTTGGTAACAAGTCAAAGCCCTTCCTTTTCCTCAATCTCGGCACAATCGCCTACATTGGCAGCTGGCGTGCCATAGCCCAAAGTTCGTCCGAAGGCGTGACGGGTAGGCTCGCCTGGGTCCTATGGAGGGGCGCTTATATTACCCGAAGCATGAGCATAAGAAATAAGATCATGGTTCTGGTTCACTGGATTATGACTTGGCTTCTTGGCCGCGATATTTCGAGGTTCTGAGGGTTTCGCGTAAAAATTCAGAACAGGAAGGGGCTGGGGAGAGCGTGGGAGCTCGAATCTTGGACGACTGGGCAGACCAGTTGCCCTCGGCGAATACAAAAGTAGGGAGCTAACCTTGTTTAACTCTACGTAAGATTTGGTGTGCCACGTACTTGTTTCTGCAACCATCCTCGGAAGTGGCCAGGCCGTTGTGTTGGAAGATGAGCTGTGCAATATGTATGTCTTCTAATGCAGTACACCGTTCGTCTTCAGTCTCATACTTTTACCCTTTTATGGGAGAATACCACGAGGAATATTCGCGAGTCGAACCACATCGGTCATGTTATGAGTTATCGGCCTGCCGGCTACCTCATAGGTGCCATCATTGGCCTCATTGCCCGTCAAATTCTTGTCTACTGCTCGAGGGTAGCCATTTTCAGAGGACACTGCCTCCAAAATCGGAGGCCTGGATCTTTATTTTCGGAGACTCGCGAGCAAAACCCGCAGGCCAATGAAGGATCAGTATTTGCTAATGAAGTTGTTGCTCGCAATTGAGACACATCCGAGTAAATGTCAGGGTAAAACGAGAAACAAAAAACAAAGGGAAATCTCAAGTGTGTAAAGTACAGTAGACTTTTATTAACTCTTTGAGTATAACTATTTCTGGGCATAAAATAACATGGCAACCCTACCTTTGGCCATCACCCACCATCCATTGCCTCACTTTCAGAATAAACAAATCACCAAATTCAATCATTTCTTAACAAAAAAAATCCAATTAGTTAGGTTGGAGCTGGAAACTACTCATTATGCCTTCTTGTTCCTTTTGTGCAGCTATAACGTTAATCCTAAAACCTCTATAAATCTGTATTTAGATTCGTGGAAAACAAACACTGATGCACTGCTGTTAATAACGAAAAAGTTGATTATGTACCTTGATAGAAAGTTGCGAGGGCATCCGAGAAGTAGCCCCAGGGAGTTGATGAGCTGTTTCACGATCTAGATAGATTTTCTCGGATGATGTGCTGCCGAGTGAAATGATTTTCCGTAACGTGTATGATAAGTGAGTGGAACAGACAAGGGTACGGAACACTTCAATTTTATACCTTAAAGCGGGATTTTAAAAGAATTCTTAAACATCTAAATCAAGCTATAATCTTATAAAATTAAAAACATATCTTAATTAGGATAAAATATATAAGATATAAACTTCTCTAGCTATATATACTATTACTTATTAAGTTGTTAAGAAAAAGCTTATTAGCACTGTGTACCCTTTTATATCTAGCTTATTAATTTATTTAAAAATATTTTTAAAAAAATCTATATATAAAATTTAAGTGTACTAAGCTTAAAAAGTATATTTTTATAAGTTAAATAATTTTATATCTGGTGTTTAGTTATCTAGGGTAGACTGTTTTTATATGTACAGTATAGTGTTTTACTTGCTTGTCTGTTCCACTCGCTTATTATGTACGTTACCAATTTGACGTTGCAATGAACATCAAATATGGTATGGTCTGTTGCTCTCAATACACTCTGGATCTATCGGCACACTTGGAAGGCAAGGAGATTGAAGATCGGTCTTAATGGACGCGTATAGATGCATTACAGGGAAAACCAAATTGCTATTCTCAAGAAAATACCTCAATTCAGATAACTACTGCAGTCACCTTAAATCCCATATTCGAGGGTAGATATGGAGTCATGGTTGGTCCACAATCATTCTCGGCCGGACACCGCGTTAGGGGCATCCAGGGGACCTCCACAGAGTTCATTGAAGGCTAGAACTACATTCTTGTATTCCTCCATTCCTATCCCCTAGAGATGCCGGTTATCTACTTACTTCCTACAGCTTCTTAATGCCTTTACTCGGATAGACCGAGAATGTTGGCCTCGTACACTGTAGTTACCTTGCCAGTGTTCGAATTCTGAATCTAAACTTGCGCGTCAGTGTCGCCTATCTAACGTTATTGGTTATTGTTTGCTTCTATTACCTCGTACCGAGGAGAATCAGGGCTGGCTTGGACATTTCGATCGGCTTGAATGCCAGGCTCCGTCAATAAGTCAGTAATAACACCAACAGTCTCAGAGGTTTGCGAGTCAGGACCTTAATTAATCAGTTGTAAACTAAATACAATGGTGCAAGGAGCGTCTCTTACCGCCAACTGGCTTGTAGCGAACTGACTGGCCAGTCTTATATTTAGCCATGATATTTGAAATTGCCGTTATTTGCTTGATTCAATAGTCGGAACTCCTTGGTACTATCGCTTGTGATCACTGTAGCCAAAAGGGAATATCTTTTATAGCCGTCGCCCCTCGGGCCTCGAACCCATTCATGGCATTTGACAAAGCCTATTACGGCAAAATGATGCAATAGTTGGGAATACAATGTCTATACTCTTTCAATAATTCATGATTTGACAGTAAACGGCGTCAGTATGTGTGTAATCAACGTTGGCATTACTCTTGTGTGTCGTCACATTTCCCCCCCGCAGTCGTCATCTGTCAGACAACTGGCTCCACAGGGATCATTAATAGTACCAGTTAGCCAATGAATTGATGAAAAGAAATCAAACAGTCACGTGTTCGGACACAGTTATTTAAGCTATGCTGTCAGGACTGGAGTCAAGTACGCGCCATGTTTCACATCCAGTCGCACGAACCGAGTGGTGGTATGCGACACCATCGTTGTACGGAGTACATAGGAGGGAGAATGCTACCACAGGCAAGAGAAACATGACTACCTCTTGACGCTACCACAGTGACAGTAATATTGTGATAGGTAATTTTTTCCTTGCTTTGCCATCCAACGGGGCGAGCTCCGGCTCCACTCGCCAGGATCTAGAATAAGAGTCGGCTTTTCATGATCGATTGGGGTTCCTCGGTTAGCTTGGGCCCTGTCACATTCCAATGGTGTCACGGAATGCTCTCTATCGGATGATTTGCCTTTGGGGTCTTGTCTCTCACTTGCTGACAAATCTTGCGGCGCTGTGTGTAAGGCCACACTTAGATGGTAGCCCATTGATTTATCGACCTTCGTTGAGTTTTTGGAGAAGCATCTTGACAACATGAGGCAAAGCTTGTACTTGTCAGCGCTGAATGCCAACGGTGAGTCGAGATATACTAAACACCAGGTAACGCGAGTGGATGTTCCAATGCTTCATAACTTTTCATAACAGGTAGCCTCTGTGATTCCTAGAAGCCGGAGAATTCATATTCCTATCAGTCCGGTACTATATAGATTAACCATTGACAACGATGCCCCCATTGGGATGCAGGGTTTGCCCACTCATAAATGTACCCTCCTTAGATGCGAGGAATACATAACTTGTCGCAATTTCACTCGGCTGTCCCACTCTATCCATCGGCGTCCAATTCCCCAACCCGTGACCCTGTTGACTCTGCTCGCTCACGCCTGTGGCCACAAGTGGCGTCCATACCGGCCCGGCAGCAACTGCGTTAACGCGAATACCTTTCTTAACCAGCTGGTTGGAGAGTGCACGAGTGAAGGCAACCACGGCGCCCTTGCTCGTCGCATAGTCGAGTCGGCTGGGGACGCCGATATAGGAGTCCACGGACGCACTATTGACGATCACGCCGCCCTTAGACAAATGTGGCAGCACGTACTTGGTAAGATGGAAGTACGAGTCCAAATTGACGCGAAAGGTGGACGCCCACTGCTCCCTGTTGTCACAACGTTTGTTATGAATATGCCCCTCTGAATGACTGGTTGATGGATACTCACTCGGAAATGTCACAAATATCTCCTTGCTCCTGCCTAGTAGCAGCGTTGTTAACCAAGATATCGATCCCCCCGAGCGCTTCTACAGCCCGCTTTGCGACATCTTTGCAGTTAATCGACAGGGACAGGTCGCTGGGGATGAGGATGACCTGCCCGCCGTTCTTCTCTACCTGGGCCTTGGTGTGCTGAGCGTCCTCTTCCTCGGGCGGGAGGTAGACGATGGCCACGGTGGCGCCCTCCATAGCGAACAGGATGGCTACGGCACGGCCGATGCCGGAGTCTCCTCCGGTGATAAGAGCCTTCTTCCCCGCGAGCTTACCCGATGGCGTGTACACAATGTCTTCGCCTTCGGATGGTAGATGAACCTTCTGCGGCTTGGGCTCCAGGTCTCGCTCGAGGCCGGTGCTGGCCGGTTGTTGGGTGTTCTGCCTTGGGTCCATGGTAGGATGGGTGACCTTATGGAGAGTCTCTTTGGCAGTCTCTCTGGCAGTGTCCATGGTTGCGTTTGCGGTGCTATTCTCGGTGTTAGTCCTCTCAAATTCGTCCTGGCTTGGAGATGGCACAGCATTGGAGTTATCTTCTATTCCGTGAAACATGGCATCTTATAATTCTGGGAAAAACTTGCCTGTCCCTAATGCAGGGGCGTGATTGCTGTTCTCCTCGCATCAAAAATTGTAATTCCTACGTCATAAGCACCCCGAACCGGCTTCCTTTCAATTTCTACCTTATCATACGCAGCGTAGCGAATGAGATAGGTGTACTCTTTGATCACTGACATCAGATTCGCATAATAGGATGTCATTACTGAATATGAAGCTTCTGGAGGACACCACCCACAGGGCTTCTAGTTTTGGGATGATCGAATAATAGCGTGATCGGATTCTTGGATTCTTCATATGACAATGAGTTGTGCCCTGCCACACCGTCTCACTAAGGCCGCTCTGACACACGGGCTGTATGACTAAGAAGGATCAAAACTTGGATGAAACAGATCGTGAGGAAAACTTCGTCATAGCTGGCGAATTCGATCCGATTCCAGGAGGTAGAAAACAGACCAACTTCAGACACCCATTCTGTTAACAAGAGATGCTGCTCATAATAAATTCTATCGGTCATGAAACCGTGCATATATAGCCCCACACAGTATCCTCACCACGTAGAGAAGCGAGCTATCCTGATGGATTCTTTATTGCCGTCCGGAGAAATCGATCCTTTGATACGAGATAGTTGGAGCGACGGGGGCAATGTCTGGGACTCTGACGCGCATGCCCCTGCATTGGGCCGATAGCATCATAAGTAAATCACAACTGTTATGGCTCATGGACGATCAATTACCTTCCTGACATTGCAATGCACGACGTTTGCAGAGTGTTGCGGTGGGGAGGGTATCCTGACATCAGAACGCGATGAGATATCACTGACGTCAAACTTCTGCCATCGGTAACCATGGTAGCCAACGCCCAAATGACTAGTCATTTAACTTGGGGTAGACAGTCGCCAGAGACAAAGCCGACATAGCTGGAGATCCAGTTGATAATGTCTACTTGGCGTACCATTTCCATCGACTGTGAGCAAAGATACCGCCTTCCAAGTTGTATTGGCACTCCCAAATTCAATAATGCCCTGATGCCCAAGGTACCAGATCAAAGGGTAGATCCAAAAACCTGTAACCTTCCCATTCAGGTGTAAGTGCGTGTTGCTGAAGCCCATTGTTATTGATCAGATTGATGATATTCTCAACCTTTGGTTTGTCGTTAGGTTAAAAAGACGGCCCGTGAACAGCCTTGTTGGTGGAACTGTATTTCTTTGACGAAATTCTAATCTTGCATTGTAAACAATCAGAGCTATAGCCTGGGACCATGTCCACCCGGACTGAGTGAGTTGGCGATATCTCTAAGTAGGTAACCTAGTGGTTAGTAGGCCGACTTGCCTATCCTGATATGCTATCCTGATATTATCTCTGATATCCTGCTATATCCGATATGATATATATCGGATAATGTACATGATGAGCGAGTGCAACAGACAAGCAAGTGCAACAAAAAATCCTGCAATTTACATCTTCTTAATTTAATTAATTAATTTTTAACTATAAAATATATCAGACCTAAATATTAAGGCTAGGATTCTTCTTATACTTTATGCTCTTTAAAATAACCTAGAATTAAGTCTCTGACACGCTGCAGGTACTTACCGGGTCTGTTATTAGACTTTATATTGCTAACAGAAGGGTATCCTTTCTATGCAAGATTCTATTCTAAAATTATATAAACTATCTAATTAAGAGAAATAGATTATAGTTTAGTTTATTTTAGATCTAGATTTATAAGGGTTCTCTCTATAACTGCGTTATATTAAGGAGATAGCTAATTAATTGCTTGCTAACTGTAAGATACTGCCTGTTAGCAAGCGCTAGGCCTCTAACTTTATTAAGCAATATAAAGATCTTAAGATACATTTTTCCTGTAAATATAACTACTAGAGAGCTAAATGTAAAGATTTAACTATTATTTATAACTGGTTTAGGCTTATAGTAAATGTAATCGCTAAGTATAGTATCTAGCCTAATAAAATCTATACTATACAGTACCTACCTACTGGTAATACCTACCTACTATATAGTAAAAAAAAATTCCTTTATATAAAATGCTATTTTTTAACTATATATTAAAAATTTACTAAAAATAAAACCTATAAAATGATTTTTAAATTTTATTTTAAAATAAAATAGATTTTAATATTTTTATAGTATTTTAACTTTATACTTTATATATATATAACTTATACTATATTTAATTCTTTTTCCTTTAAATTTAAACTCTTAACTTTTTCTATCTCTTTTATTTTAATTATATCCTTAACAGTATTTACCTTTTTAATTATTTTATTTACTTTAAAAATAATATTATTAATTACTAGAGCTTTTACTAATATTATAAATCTTTTATTAGGATTTAGTATTACCTTTCTCTTCTTGCCTTTACTTAACTAGCTAACTTCCTCCTTTAAACTAGCTATTCTAGTACTTAAAGAGGTAATCTTTAACTTTTAAGCTTTAAAGCCTTTTAATATTATAAAATAGCGCCTTCTTATTAATAGGCTTTTATTCTTTACTAGATCCCTAATATAATAGCTAGTCTTTAGCGTATTATTAGAGTTAACTTGCCTGTCCCTGTAGCTGTCTAATATAGGCGTCAATTCCTTCTTATCTAGCTAAATCTCAGGATATATAAGCGCTTTCTATTGTAAAATTGGCCAGTTTCCAGTCACTCTCTAGCCCAAAAGGATGTTTTTCTTCGTCATACCCACTTCCCTAGCTTTCGCATAGGTAGGGTGTCCAATCGGATTTGGGGCCCATAGCATAAATTGCCCAACCACGAAGTCCAGGTGACTGCCGCAAAAGCAGCTTGGCATGACTGCTGCGTGACGAATGCAGTTTCTGGGATGAGGACGGAATCCGCTTGTCCTCAGTAATACACACACTTGACGCAAGATCACCGCAACCCGGAAGAGACGGAACAAGGATAGCGAGAGTGGCGCCAGGTAACCCCGCGCTATATCCTCGCTAGACTTGTAGGCCCCCATACCGTTTTAGTATTTTAGTACGGTAGGCCTACGCAGGATCATTGTAGCAGCATCCAGCATTAATTGCTTGAGCTTTTGATTCCAAACCCAATACACCTAAGGAAAAGGGAGCCTAGAAGCAATGGAGAGCATCAATGCAAGTGGTCCGAGGAAGTTAAGAGAGGCTCTGAAGAGCAGTAAGGATGCGACCAATATGAAATGTGATACGCGATAGAACTAACCCCCTCGGTAGAGAGATGCCTTATCGGCCCTGGCGTTTTTGATGGCATTTCGACCAAGGTCGCCTCAGCTGTTGGTTTTGACTTCCTGTACATGGCCGGTAGCGGCTCGACAGGTTCTATGATCGGCCAGCCAGACTTGTCAGTCATGACGGCAACTGAGTTTGCCAAAATCAGTGAGGTTGTCGCGCAGAATACTCACCTGCCCGTCATTGCCGATGCTGACACGGGCTTTGG
The DNA here is from genome assembly GCA_002234255.1 of Fusarium sp. Na10. NCBI lineage: Eukaryota > Fungi > Ascomycota > Sordariomycetes > Hypocreales > Nectriaceae > Fusarium > Fusarium sp. Na10. The sequence goes on along the minus strand of NJCS01000253.1, from coordinate 29,396 downwards.
CGGACCGGTCAATATACGTCGAACAGTCCAGCTATATGAGCATGCAGGTATAATCAGATTCTACAGCTCCCTAGTGGCCGACATCAGGACGTATTAACCTGTAACTACCAGGCGTTGCTGGCTGCCATATTGAAGACCAAGTCTTCCCCAAGCGATGTGGACAGCTTAATGGCAAGGACGTGATCGACCTCGAGGTTTGTTTTTGGATACCTACTTATACTATAGAAATCACCCGACTGATAGCCCCTCAGGTCTACCTCGAGCGCATCCGCAGTGCCATCCAAGCCCGAAAAGACCCTGACTTTGTCATCATCGCGCGGACTGATGCTAGGAATGCCAAGTCACTTGGTGGAGACAAAGCCTCAAGAGAGGCTTTTGATGAGGGGGTGAGACGTCTGAAGGCAGCGATGCAAGCAGGAGCGGATATGGCGTTTATGGAGTCACCCCGAACCAAGGAAGAGATGAAAATACTAGTCGAAGAGCTTGCGCCGCATCCCGTTCTTATCAACGTATTGCCAGATGTAAGTCGCCGGACTAACATAGCGCAGCCTCATACACTAATACGTCCAGGGACTAACGGGCAACCTGACTACGACCGAATGCAACGAGCTTGGCTTTTCTGCTGCCATCTATCCTTGCACCGGCTTCATTCCCTCTATGGTGGCAATGCAGGAGTCCTATCAGGGCTTGAAGAACGAGGGCTCCGATCTAAAGTATTGCAAGGGTAACACCATTGTTCAATTTTTCGAGCAGCTGGGTCTTGGCGACGCTATGGACTTTGATGATAAGGTTGAGGAGTGGTCTAAGAAAGAGGTCAAACATGAGAGTGAGCAAGACGAGGCGTGAGTTCCTTCAATTTTAGGCCAAACCTTTGTATATACGAACTGCAAAACGTCACTTATCATGAACCGCATTGGATATTAAGAAATAGTTTTTTGTGCGTTTGGTATATGCTCAGGTAGAAATGACTGTCGGGAACTCTAGAAAAGATCCGAGTCTTTTATTCTAGAGTACCGTTTTATGAGAGCAGCATGTGGGTATCGCTTGCCCCGATCAATCGCGTTTTACTCCGTCGTGAGGCACGCCTCGTCAAATCTGGCAGCTTTTCTCAAGATGGCCCTCAAAGCCCTCCCAAACCTCGGGCTTGTTCCCTTGCGCATAGTGTGGTAGGTACCCATTCAAGAACAGCTGGCTCCAACCATTAAAACGCGTACGTTAAATTTTTACCTCTGGAGACTTAGTAAGAGGAAAGGATAACGAGAGAATAAGCGACGAGTCCCAAGTACATAATATTTGCAAAATTTCTCCTTTCCAGTTATTCATGACCCGTCTTCCCATCCATGACTGATTCCACCCATCCAAATCCCCTAAGCCCTCTAACCCTTCAATTATCAAGTCGAAAACTTCATCCAGGAGGCCTCCTATCCAGAAGCCTGGCTTGTTAACTTCAGGGCCCGAGGTATGTCTTCTTTCTCCATATGTAACTCCACTAGGTGGAGGTGCTTAGGAGCTTTGAACCCGGTGTCTGCAAGAAGCTTATCCAGTTCATCCCGCGTCTTCACCTGGTGGTATTTGGCTCGCGTAGGTGTGCTACAGAAAACCTCCAACAGCTTCTCATGGTCCCACTGGAGGATATCATTGTACACTGCCTCCCATCCATGTACCGTACGCTCAATCGTGAATCCAGCATTGCATATGACGAAACTGAAATATATGTTAGACGAAGCCTTTGTGAGATTTTCTTCAATACGGCTTACATTAAAGGCTTCAGCCCGTGCCGAATGATTGTGCCGAGTTCCTGGGCAGTAAGCTGCAGGCTGCCGTCTCCAACGAACAGTAGCGCTCGCCGGTCCTGTCCAGCGTCTTTTGCTGCCAGGCAGGCCCCCTGAAGAGCCCCCACTGACCACCCAACGCTTCCCCAGAGAACCTGGCTCAAGGGGGTTACTCCTGTGGGGAATCTTGTGTCTAAAATCCCAAAATTCGCGGTACCAGTTTCCGTGACGACGATGTCATCGTGTCCCAGAAATTCGCTGAGTCGAGGCCAGAGCCATGAATGCTTGATGGCCTGTGAGGAGCCTTGATGTTCGCTGATGGGTAATACGGCAGATGGCGGGGAACCTCGGTTAAGCCGCTGAGGATCCACAGCTTCAGTGAGTTTACGAAGCAACCATCGCATCTGCAAGCCACGATATTCTGCCCATCTCACTAGACAGTGAGTATTGTGGAAATAGATGGTCTTAGAAGGAGTGGCCAGAGGTGAAATGACCGGTATTAAAATCGCTCTACAGCCTGTCGTCAGCATACTGATGTCCTATCAGAGTAAGCTGCCCTATACTCACCATTAGGGCACCGACGCACAAGATCAAGTCGGCTTCTTCTACGTGCTTCTTTACCTCAGGCAGCGAGGCATGCCCGGCGTAAACACCTCCGAATAGCCTGTCTGTCTCAGATATTGCCCCTTTGCCCATAGGCGTAACGAAGATGTAGAGGCCAGTTTTCCGGGCGAGTTCGTAGATCTCGCTAAGAACCCCGTAACGTAGAGCTCCTGCGTCAGCAAGGATAATCGAAGATTTGGCAGCATAGACGTGTCTCAAAATAGCGTCAACAGCGTCAGCCTCCGACTGCTCTTCGTTCTTCGGTTCCGTCAGGTCGATAGGAGTCTTCAATTGCTCACCTTCGACCTTCTCTCCAACCATGTCGGTCGGAAGTTTGATGTAAGTTGGCTTGCTCTGGACCCAGCACTGCCGCAGAGCTTTGTCAATGAGAGCTGGGGCCTCGGATTCGTCATGGTTATCAAGATCCGCTATATAGCAGGAGATGTGACTACCCATGCGGGAGAAAATGCTGAAACCTGCATTTCCTAATGTGTGATGCAGCATTAACTGGTTACGCTGTGCATTTCTGGAAGGGCAGCCAACAATATTGACGATCGGGACATGTTCAGCGAATGCGCCAGCAATGCCGTTAATGGCCGACAGCTCGCCGACGCCGAACGTGGTTATAATGGCTGAGATCCCCTTCAGACGCGCATATCCGTCGGCTGCATAAGCTTTGAGGGTCGATCAAGTACATATTAGCAGTTAATATAAAACAGAAGAAGGGATCTAGACTAAGGATATACCTGCATTGAGCTCATTGACGTTACCAACCCACTTCAATTCTGCTTTCTCGACATAATCAAGCGCCGTGAGGTTATAATCACCAGGAACGCCATGGACAGAGCGCACTCCCATTTGGTGAAGGCGCCTGAAGAGATATTCAGCAAGGTCAATAGGAGACTTCAGTTTCTGCTTTCCATTTTCGTTCCTCATCTCGACTGTGAATGGTATCGGTTAGCTAAAGTATCGGTAGGCTGAAGACGTCTTGTTCTAAATCCTAAGACCGTAGCGGCAACGAAAAGTAAGTGACGGGACCAATTTGTATGTATAGCAAGGACACGTCAGATATAAGCTGCCTATCACCAACTAACTAAAAGATTAGTGAGGCATTGTGGCGCAGCATTACGATGGAGAGTCTCCAACAGATACGCAATGTTTAAGTCATTGTGACCTTACGTTTACGATTTTATTACACATAATGCCATATGTGCATCTCTCACTGTGCGCAATACCAAATCTCATAGCGTTACCCGGCCCAGGAGCGGGACTTATCTCCCCAATGCGTGCGGACCTCCACTGTGGTCACGACGAGGGGTTATGGCCAATTAAAATATACCAAATAAAGGGTACAAAATCCCTCTGCTAAATTAGGTGGTGATAGAAGTCCCAGCAATATTTGGTCTGACAAATTGCAACATCACAGATACAAACATCGAAGGTGGTCCGACTACGCATCTTCGGCCGCTTCCTCTCCTTCTCCTCCTCATTGCCACTGACCTCCTGGTTGAACTGTCTGGCTAAATACGGCGGCTGTGCCGTTTATCGAGAAAGCTCTTGCCATCATAGAAAGTGGTGACCTGTATCTTGTCTAGAATCGGAGGGGAGCTCATTGATGAGATCGAAATGATTTGATGGTGTTTTAGGTGTAAAACGGCATTAATTTCTTCTTCGGATTAAACTTTTCGTACCTCTCACGTACTTCTGAGGTGACCGAGATAAGTGGGGCGAGTGACATTGCGGAGGTCCGCACGCATTGGGGAGATAGGACCTGAGTCCTAGAAAGTCCTAGATGAAAGTCCTACGATCTAAGTTCATGACTTCATACCTTAATTTGAATCCTGAAGTTAAGTGGAGAACCGTCAGTTCTTCCAGCACACATATTCAACACTAAGTTATGGCGTATGATGATTTGACAAAAGTGTGGGACCGAGTCTAGTTCTAACCTTTCTAGCTTTTTAAGGACCTGGAGATAGGTGACACCGCCATTCAATTATGCCAGCGCTAGAAGGCCGCCTGACAAAGTTGTATGCCTTGACCCCATTCAGACCGCAAGACTTGTGATGCCGTGATACGGCGAGACGGATTCGGATCTAGCATGCAGTAAATGACATCCCGGCAGCTTAACTAATTGACCCGTTGGTCAATTAATCTGACCATGAGAAGACAAGCACGTTGGAACGGAACTTACTGGGTTTAACGACTCAAATGGGCTAAATCCTTCCTCTTGACGACGATCCTTGAGATAGTGTGCATATATCTCATCCTGATCCTTTCTGGCCTGATGCCAGAGGTAACCCCCGGTACGCATGGCAATATAAATGACACCGCAAGCCCAAACATCGACTGCTCGGCTATCGTATTCCTGATCTATATACACTTCTGGAGCGATATATGGTCCTGAACCGCATAACCCGGACATAAGATGGACGTCATTCTCCCAAGCCATGCGAAAGCAGTCGCTGTTGCCGAAATCACTGATCTTGAGTCTGCCATGCCTGGTAAGCAGCAGGTTTTCAGGCTTGAGATCACGGTGCACTACACCCATCTTGTGCATGTACTCGACGCCGCGCGTCAACTGCTTAAGAAAGCAGTCCGCCTCCTCTACCTCTAACTTCCCCGCCGAGTGCACCAGCGTGAATAGGTCGCCACCTTCGCAGTACTCCATCACTTGGCAGTAGTTTCCCTTCACATCAGCCAGTAATTCGAGCGTGCGGATCACATTTGGATGGCGCAGCTCGCTGAGGACGCAGAACTCAGCCGCCAAGCGCCTGATGTACTCATCCTCCGTCTCCCGCGACCGACGCTGGAGCTCCTTCACCGCGTATAGTTCCTCACCAATTCCATTCTCCCTTATCTTGCGCAAGACATAAACGATGCCAAATGTCCCATATCCGACCACTTTCTGGCAATTGCCGTACTTTGCCGGCAGTGTAGGCCCCTTTTTATCCTCCTGCGGCTGGTTCTTGCTCAGCTTTTTCCTCCACAGTTCAATCAGCGACTCTTTGCGCAGTTTTCGGTCAAGGTGGTGCTCATGTCCTTCTTGCAACGCGATGTTGCTGCCATCGAAATTGGCTAAATTTGGAACCAGAGGCATTTCATTCGGGATTTTGCCGGTTGAGAACACTTTTCGACTATCAGGTGCCGGCTTTGTGGCGAAGGCCGAGGGAGATAAAGGGCTGTACGCGGCATCTAAGCTACGAGCAGCAGTCGGCTCGCTCTGTAGTAATGTAGGCTCGATGATATCTCTCGATGACTCTTTAGCAGAGGCTTCCCCTGCTTGTTGCGGAAGAGCGGGCGGTGAGCGCTCCCTTGGATAGCCCCCCATAATTAACCTGGGAATGACAGTGGCAAAGTTCACCCTGACGTACAAGATCAAAAAAGAATCGCTGTCTTAAAGTAACCAAACCAAAGTGTAATGTCTGGATTCGTAAACTGCCAAGCGTAGCCCGAATGTCTCCGATTGCAAGAAAGTTGGGCTAAAATAGATTGCTTCCTTATCATTCTCTGCTCTTTCATGAGATAAGATGGCTCGAGATAGGAGCTTACGTCTTTTGCGCGGCGTCTCCGCCAAGCTTGGTGTCGAAAGGGTGTGCTCGACCTTTATGTGCTAGATGGATTATGCAGAGTAATATGCGCAGCATGTATACGCCACCCTGAGTGGCCCCCGCACGTACGTGCAGTGCTGGTAGTAAAACAGTTTTACTACATATGAATTTCAGAAGCCAGTTCGCCACCTAATGCCTGTAAACAAGGATTTGCGTATCAGTACAGTTCCTTGTGCCTGGATATGACACAAGGCTTCTCTTGGCAAAATGCAAGTTGAATTGCTAGTGCGCTTGTCGTACGACTGTGGAGAGGCAAAACACCGACACGGTGATACTAGGTCGCTCGCGCCGCGGGTTCTGTTGCCTGAGACAACAAAGTAAAAGCTACAGAGTACAGCCAAAGAATTTAGTTGGCCAATGGTTGGGGAGCAATTGGCCGTCAGATGACCTTATTAAATTGAGCGAGCCCAGGTATTGTTAGCTGCGAGATAAAACCTTCGAGGTATTTTTCGATTACCAAGATCCTGCCAAGATCTTAGCGTATCAGTGATTGCCGTCAGCAGCGCATCATACATTATGGAATCAAGATTTTATTGCAGCTGGGTCCTTCCATATCAAGACAGGATCAGCTTTGCCAAGAAGGCCTGAGAGACTAGTGAGTGTGTACTCACACCCTGAACAGCGCATTCTAAATTGCATCACATTTCCCGCCTGTCTCTCCTACGTCCCATCCACTAGCCGATCCCCTTTTCAGCCTTATTAAGGCAAGCTTAACTCCCTTTCTAGCCTTCTCATACCCGAACCCTTTAATAATCGAGGGCCTCCCTACGGCCGTGCGTTAGAGCGCATGCCAGCTAGCTAATAATACTCCTAGGCTGGCCGTCGATGTCCCTCGCAGTTACGAAATAGCAGCAGTTATCAGTGTTCCTACCATCTAGTCCCTGGAACAGATTCGAGGATCCCAGGTGGGCAATGTCGGTTACATCTACGCCTGGCAACGATCCCAGTCGTGCTACGTCGCCTTCAGCACACTCGAATAATCTTTCATGCAGCTGGAATGCCTGCAAACAAGAGTTTAGCAGCCCAGAGTTACTTTATGTGAGTCTCATCGTAGATACAGACGTGCTTTGACTCGTGTTTTAGACTGCTTACTTTTGCTAATACAGGAGCACCTTTGTGAGTGGCATGTTGGTCGCAAAAATGCCAACAACCTCAACTTGACTTGCCGGTGGGTCAGATGCACAATTACCACGTCAAAGAGAGAGCATATGGTTTCCCATATGCGCGTCCATGTGCCCCTGAGGCCTCATAAATGCAAAAACTGCGGCAAGTGCTTTAAGCGACCCCAGGATCTGAAGAAACATGTCAAAGTAAGAAGGCTCCAGTACACCAGCTACCGCATATCTGCTTACGTTATCGCCTAGTCCCGTGCCCATAGCCCGACTCTGACCGAGCTATTTGAGGAACCCCAGGGGCGACATAATTACAGACTACTATCTCGAAGTGGTATGTCATAATTGGACTGTCCATTTCAGACGGGCCATTTGCTAGCCTTTCCTCGAGACTAACATGCGTTCAGGCCCCGCTCCTTATTATGGTCAGGATAACCTGCTACATTTTAACGACACTGTATCTCCTCACCAATCTGGACATCTTAGCAACCACTACCCTATCCAGCCCACCTCCATGAGCTGTGGTCTAAAGTTCCTTCCATCTGTCGTGACCGACGTCCACGCCGAGCACTTCAAATGTAATAGCGCACCTGAGAGCTTTGAGCATTTACGTACTCTTGAACTGGTCGATGACTTTTTCGATAAAGCCAGGCGTCGCCAGGTTACCCCAACGTCCTATGCCGAGATCGACCACTTCCTAATGCCTCTGCGAGGATCCCTCTCCGTCCCCAGTGCTTCTACGACCGCCCCGAACCGGTACACTCCGCCAACAAACATAAGCGGCCTTTACACGGATACAAACCAACGCCAGAACTCACTAAGACTGCAATACGAACTGCCCATGTCTTGCGTTCGTACTCAAGGAGGCTTCCACCCACGTTAATCACCTCAACTAGATACGGAACATTCCTTCATACGAGCGCCAGTCAAGTCACCAGCGTCGCCGCTACCCTCATTTGCACCAGTCAATTGACTGCTGAGTCAAATAAGCCCGCCGTTGAAGATGCGCCTCCGATGACATGACGCGTCGCGACCAGATATCATGGTGCAAGCTGCTTAGGATAGTGGACGGAGTGGAGGTGATCGTGCCGGTATGGCGATCGCACGGCGTCTCCAGTCTACAGGACATGGCCGATCTCGTCTTGGGGAATAAGTGCCCGTTGCGGCTGACTTAAGGTGCAAAGATGAATTACACGACCGTTTGCTAGTACTGGAATTCCTATGCGAAGTTCTCCAAAAAGAAGTATAAAGCTGACGGGGCTGCTGAGGCATATGGGCACATTCCCGGGAAGGAGCAGGTTATCCAGGATGCAAGCCACGACCAACCATAGAGAATAAGCTGAATAACTACTATCCAAGGTATGCTCCATCTTAGTGAGTGAGTTCCAGGATGAAGGCCCCACGACCCCAAACAGGAGCCACAAAAGGTGCCTTTTATCACAAAGAAAAGGTGGGACGACAGCTGTTCACAGAAAAGGGCCCCACAGGGGGACCGACTACTCATTGTGATAGGAAAGAGGCCTCTCGTTAGCAACATTCTGGCAATTCTTGACGACCAAACAACTACCTGGCCAGAGGAGAAACGCGAAGGTTATCTCACTCAAGAAAACCGTAAAGCAGACAGCAAAAAGCTTGCCGACCAAGCTCACTTGTAGCTACACTCGACAAAATGCTGGGGTCGAAATCACGGAAAAGACATCGCATATTGTGCAAAAATACGGCTTACTTCCTCAAACTACTTCAGAGCTCACAAGGCTAAGTGACGATTAGCGGATCAAAAACTCCCACTCACCAGATGAGATGCTGCCGGCCAGGGATAACCTCAACTAGGCTGAGGAAACAACTGTATTTAGTCATCCAAGAGCCTGCTTAAGTAAAATCTGCGGGACATTGTATCAGGCATCACTCAATATACTTGCTGCTGCTGCTCATGATGGTTTACATGACCTCTGATCCTTATGGTGCGCTCAGTACAACTATTGGCCTTAGTAGCATCAGAGAGGACCTTAGTATTGCCGACAAGCTACAACTACCTTGATGAGACGACCTAAAGAGCAACGGCCTCCAGTCGGTACATAATCTATTATGCGAAAAGGCAAATAGGAATGACATTGTTAAGATATCTGACGAGGAAGAGGGTGTATTACAATGCGGAAATAGGCGGCCCAGGCCTCCTTGAAATCGACAATCTGATACTTAACGGGCAGCTAGTGAAGATATAATCGCCTCCATATCAAACCTCTCTTCAGGCTAATAGTCTGAACCCTGAAGGGAAGGGGGATTCCCGGATTTTCCAACGGGACCAGGATCTCTTCAACAGTCGCGTCCATTTCGCGGCAGAACGCTCATGGCCAGGCCGGCTTCTACGCTACCTACAAAATTTTAAAGTTTGTCACATGCTTGAGTAGGGTGGCAGCCGCCTTTGCCTTTGGAAGTGCGGAAGTGCGGAAGAGCCGCTCGATGGCGATGCTGAAGTAAAGGTAGATCACGTGTAGCTTGTTACGTGTTGATGACAACTGGCAGTACAGGGCCCAATTGAACTCGAGACCCTTATTATTTGCCACGTCGCAAGAACCATACTGTATCGACGTCATGGATGCGTGGACAAGACCGAAGATGCCCTTTTTAAACCTTTGCCGTCATCATAGCAGTACTTGGGTAGGGCCTAGAGACCGGCCCCCCGTACTATTGAATCTCGTAACAAGGTCCGTGCCTATAGCACGGGGGGTAGAGTGACTGGGAAAAGGGTCTTTTGACAAGGAAAATAGAAGTACCTCTTTTTCTTGGGCCTTCTCTTACAAGTAGAAGTACCTATTCAGTGCGCATTTCACGTGATATATGCGGAGAAATTCGGAGAAAATAGGTACCTTTTCTCTTAAGACAAGGCCTAAGAGAAAGAGGTACTTTTTTATTTCTTAGTCAAAAGACCCTTTTCCCAGTTAACGTACCTCCCGTGCTAGAAGAGGCACGGTCACTAGTGACTGATGATAGCTAAGGGAGGCCGATCTCTAGGCCCTTACCAAGTACTTAAAGGCATCTAACTCGGACTGACTCGCCGCCAGTCCGGCGATGCCCACGGGCTATTGGTCGTCGGTTATTGCAGGCCATAGCATTTGCCACCACGGTATCGGGCAGACTCTTAGTCTGATATAACGAGTACTTAATTCCTCGCTATACAGTCTAGAGTCGCATAAGGATGCCGTTGTTCCTCCTGTAAAAAGACTTCCGCTTCATTGCCAGCGCTCGCTCATCACTACAACCAGTCAGGCAGTTACCAATCGCCTCACAATTCTCGAACGATCACAAAATAGTCGCTTCGGCTCTTCTTCGATTCCCAATACCGCTAAAATGAAGCTCGCCGCTGTCATCGCCGCGTTTGCTTCCGTCGCTACTGCCGCCCCCAGCGGAATCAAGGCCTCGATGCCTTGAACGCCCGGCACCTATGCTTGCACCAGCGATGCCAAAGGCTGGCAGGTATCACTGGCCAGTCTGGTAACATTACTGGCCATTTCGTGGTAACCAGTTTTATGACTTAGTGGTCCGGCTACAACGAGATATACTGATCACACGAAATTCTAGTTCGCTGGTACTTGCCCTCCCGGCACTCATGCCAGTTCCTTTAGGACAGCAAAAGCCCCTACTGTGTCCCTCCTGGCTTCAAGTTCCCTCAAAATTTAACCCATTAATAGCGTCATGCTGGCCAAGTGAGGAAGCGTGTTAGCGCTCCCTGACTAGACGGAGCTTCCTTGTCTTTATTATCGCTCCTTTAATGTGCTTTTTTTTATATATACGCATTATAGCCTTTTATCTAAAAAGAAGGAAAAGGGAGAGTGAAGAGAAGAGGAGCGGGAAGTGGTTTGTCTATGCGATGGCGGTAATGGCAGACGGATGATGTCGCATACAACAGACTAAGACGGTCACACATTTTATCAAACTGGAATAAATGTCTTACAGCGGTTCAGACGGGCAGTGCAGAAGTCCGGACTTCCAGCCAGAGATTGGTGCCATCTATATCTCCCAAAAAGCAGGTTCTTCAACATGATAGTGCTGAAAGGCACATGGTTTCGCACCTAAAATTTGGATATGCCAGAAGTCTAACAATATTGCTGATTACGAATCGCAACCTGATACTACCTGCCCCGGCTCCTATGTCTCTTCTTCCTTTTATTATCGCTAACCTCTGCAGGTGGCACTTTTTTGGTTATTGACCCTAGGCTGCCCCTGCCGAAAGCTCTTGAAAAGAAAGCAACCTGACTTGCGATGCCGATTGATGCGACTAACTTTCTGCGGCAGACCAGGTATAATATCAACGAGCTTGAGGAAACAAGTGTACTTAGTAATCTAGCTGTGTGCGTTAAGTAATATCTGTGGGCTAAAGTACCCCGAACTTGAGATAACGATTAATTATTACACTGCTGCACTACTATCGTTTACCTAAAACCTTTAGTTCTTTAGTGCTAACCCAAATCGGGGGGTAGAGTGGAGGAAGAGGCCAAGACTTCTAAATCGTAATGACTGCTAAGAGCTTTGGCAAGATGACCTTACTTTCACCTCTGTAGTATGGCCACAGTTCTTGATTTTGCCATCAAGGACTCGGATAGCTCGGTCTTGGCGCTCCCCGCAGTAAACACGTCCATGAGCTTCCAAAGTGGGAGTTTTTGTTATTGTAATGCTATGTCTATCTACCTAGGCTGAGTTCCTATTTTATATAGCTATGTATATTGCTACCTCTAAGCTATGGTTGGCGAAAAAAAGAATACGAAGATTAAGGCTAAGGGATGCTTGGCACTGTCTTCGTGATACCTTATCCCTATAGAGTTGAGATAAGAAGTGCTCTCCGAGGGGACTGAACTAATTGCCAGTAACAGGAAGCGAGCATGCTAAGGATGGCAATTTGAGATAAAGCGATGAGAGAAGGCTACAACGCGCCTATTGAACCAGAACAGTTCTCTGTCCACAGAGGTTATGACTAGTACAATACAATAGAATTTATTACGCCCGGCGGCCTGTTCTAACCGAAAGGGCACTAGTTACTCATGCTTACATACAACGCCTGCTTTTTATCCTCGTTTCCCCAAGCCCATGCTGTGCCACACATTGCTCAATTTGTGTCTGCACTTTCCTAAAGCCTATAATGAACCTTGGTTTTACACCATTAATCTAAAATTCGTGTCCTTAAGCCTATGCAGTGCCTGCTCCTTGATTACTCTTTTCCTTTCTGTTCTACTGTTCCTTGCTTCTCTTATATTTTAGTAGCATTACTAGCAAACTAGCTTAAAGGCTGTTCTTTAAGTGTCTAGCGTCCTATTTATAGCGGCTAAAGCGGCGTCCGCCTCTATGTATAGGGTGTTTAGTGTAGGGTATAAGTAGGTTAGTAAGAGTAAGTAGGTAAGGTTCTTGCAATCTGGCTTTAATGTTATATATTAAGTCGTCCTATAGTAATTATAAATCGTATAGTTTTATAGACTGCCTGCATGTTTGGCGTTTACTTTACGCTATCTAATAGTGACTTTCCTCCTAGGTAGAACGAGAGGTTCCCTCTTAATATCTCGGTGCACTGTAGTATCTTAGTCCTGTACGCTATCTATTTCCTGCATTAAAAGAGAAAGTGCTCTACTGTCTCTATCGCTTATCTGCATATGCATTGCTGTAACGCTGCTACGCTAATCCGGAAGAGGTATCTATTTAATCTGGCCATACCTGTCTTAAGTTATGCTACACGCTGGCTTCTCTCCGTAACAAGCCATTGTAGAGCAATCGAGTGTACTTACCCGGGAGCGTAGCATCAACCTTCTTCAAAAACTTCCTAATATTATCTGGTAGCCGTTTGCTTGCACGCTGGCTCGATCGGGCTATATTCAGGGTCATCGATCGCATTCGGGGAAACTTCAAAGCCAGGATAGCACCGTCTTGGCTCGCACTTCAAGCCTCTTTCTTAGCCATTTTCAGGAGCCTGTATTCAGCACTAATAGGCATCTATATAACAGCCACCACGTTTCCTTTAATCCTTAATATATTAATGGAATTATATATATATCTAATATACTTTTAACCGGACTGCTAGCAAGGGTTTCGGACCGTAAGCACGGCAGCTTTGTTACTCGCTAACAGTGCTACGCTTCGATACTTAAGGTCAGGTAAGTGTCTTAATGCGTAAGCTATTGCTGCTAGTTGGCCGGAAAATGGGTTCTGCTCCGTCCTTATGCTAAGTGTAAAGGAAAAGCGCTCAAGCTCCGGTCCTCCTTGCACCGAGGCAGGGATCTTAATAACCCCGCCGACTCCGACTACCCTATTCCGTGCAGAACTGCTCACTGCAGCACGTACCGCCTATCCTAGATCTGCTTATATTATCCCTAAACTATCCCTATTATCTACTATAGTCTGCACCTGTTCTACCCAGGGTGCTAACGTAAAAGGGTTAACTGTTTCTAGTTCTTCTATCGGGATCTTATTGAGTGCTACTGCTACCTTGTAGGATGGCAAGCGATTGTACCTTCTGAACTTTTGGATACGAGATGTAGCATTTCGGAGCGGATTGGTTGCTGGTAGGGTGTATAGATCAGTCCACATCTTGATTGCCTGTTTCCAGAACCGCTCATATTATCATATACACTGGCGATATTTGCCTCTGCTTCTGTTATGCTTGTTGCCACTGTGAGGAATGTCCTCACGATTGCATTTGCCTTAATCCTCTGGACCCGGTTGATAGGGCTGGCTCTTCTGTACTTGCATGCATGTATCCATACGTTTGAGGCGTAATCCACGACTGGGGCTACTGTGGTGGTAAATAGCTGTCTTGCTGTCCTTGGAGTAAGACCCCTAAGCCTTTGCAGCTCTATCACAGCTTTTAAGCCCTTGGTTGCTGCTCGCGTAATATGTTCTTTATATTTAAGACCAGAATCTATGATCACCCTAAGAACCTTAACCTGGGTCTTGGGCTAAATAAGCTGTCCCCTGATTGCAAAAGGCTCTAAGTTAGACTTATATGCTTTTCAAGTAAAGTGTATAATTGCTGTCTTTTCTGTCTTGAAGGTTACGCTACTTCTCCTTTCCCAGTCTAATGCCTTCTTAATTCTGTTTTTAATCCCGTTGCAGTTGCTTTCTGCTGTTAGACCCGTGGCCCAGGCCGTGAAGTTATCCATAAATGCTATCGCTCCCCCGTAGCAATTAATGCGTTACTATACGAGGTCTGCATTAAAGACAAGGAATAGAATTGAAGATAGAGGTAAACCTTATGGCAGCCCAGCTTGCAGCAAACTTTACATCTTGGATATCTGTCTGTTAATCTAAATAGTCACTGTGCAATCCGAGCAAAAGGCTTCGATCTAGCGAAGCAGATCTTCTGGTATGCCCCTTACTCTTAGTCTTTGGATAAGTCTTTCCTTGCACACTCTGTTATAGGCTCCTTTAATATTAAAGCTTACTAGGCTAAGGATGGTATGAGAAACGCAGTGCGTTTCCATCGGGGAAAATATGGGGCGAAAATGCTAGACGATGATTGGCCAAAAACAGGAAACGCAATGCATTTCTGCTGATAATTCTTAAGTAGGGCAACGGCCTACCGGGCGTAATAGACTTGTGTGTGTGTGTGTGTGTGTAGCACTAGGCTCAGATCCAGTTCCAACCCAATCCAATCACATCACTGGCCTTAGATACAAGAGCAGTCAGCCGTAACATTTCCGATACCTATATACAGAGTATAACTCCTCGCCCACTTAAAGACATCTCTCATAAGCTGATACAATCTTCAAACGAACGCGTTAAAATCTCTGCCCCCTTTTCTTCCAGCTCCCTCCAGCCCATCCACCCTTCATTCAAAAAGGGCTTTAGCCATTTGGGCATACCGGACGCTCTTTCTCCAATATAACAAATAATGGCCTTCAGTGCTTCATCTTTCTTCATGACAACAACGTCAAAATGGCCATACACAAGCCGGTTGAGCCCGTTCTCTATTTTAAGCATGTATAGACTGCCAAGAGGGGCGCTAGAGGTGGAACTACTATCTTGGGACAGAGCACTAGCTCCGGTCTGGATGAAGTGCGTGTCGAGACACTGCTGGACGCAGGTATGAAGCTCGCCAGGATGTAAAGCAGGTAAAGAGAGGATAGACGGGAGTTGTTGGGAGAGGATGCGGATGTGACATTCGGGTGTCTGGACCCTTGGGAAGAGTTGGGGATAGAGATGAGCTTGGTTAGGCGGCCAGGGATGCTGTATCGGGGACAGTTGCTGCGCTGGGTGTAAGGGAGAAAAACAGCAGGGAGTTGAGCTACGCTCAAGTAGTGAGTCTTTCACTAGGTAAGAGGCTGCCCCCTGTGTTTGGGTCGCAGATATAGGAGCATATTGGGCTGGTTGCTGACCTGCTCCGCGGTGTTGGCTCTGCGACGGCGAAGGTAGGGGGCCCCGCGTGATCTCTTGTATCTCTTGCGCTGGTGGTGAACAAAACCACTGTGCAAACTGTTGTAGAGATTTCGATTTATCCTGAAAACACGAGGTTAGCAGCGGAAACGCTCAGGGATGCTATGGCAAGTCTATACCGATATGCCACTGAGGCTTCTCAGAGTACTGGCTTTAGAGAGCCGTGAAGCCACATCATGAGAGGCAGAGAACCTATTCCGCCTCGCCAAATCATCCTGATACCTCCTGTGCGAATGTTTTACGCTCTTCTTTATCACACCAAATGGTTCCATGAACATGCCTAGTCCGTGCATAATACCCCTTAGCATGTTGTCGCCTTCCCATATATGCTGCACTCTTTTCCTAATCCCTTGCTGCGTAGCGACCTCCCTGCCTTGCTCCTTGCCAACCTGATAGCCTTTTATCCGGGTTTGCTGAAAGCTCTTTAGGTATCCCCAAGCAGCTCTATAGGGTATACCGATTTTGCCGCTCGACGTTCGTACTTCTTGTCCGCCGTGTTGCTTGAGTAGCGCGATGATAGACTTATAATCCTCCTGTAACCATCTCGCCTCCCTCCGAGAGAGGGTGTGTCCGCCGAGCACGGAAAAAGTCTGAGAAGGGGCCTTCTGCAGGCGTTTGAGGTATGTGTATGCGATATTCACGCTTGGGGTAGCCCCGAGATTTGGATCTGCCCCCCAATAGAGCATCTCCCTGACCAGGTCAAGATGTCCCATTAGGATGGCACCGAGTAGGGGCGGCATTCTAACTGCATCTAACTGATTTAGGAGGTCTTGGTGACCCCGTAGCTTGCTCTGCTCGAGGAGGTATCGGAAGTTGAGTAGTAGTTTAAGGTCTCCCAGGATTGGGTGAGCGGCGATAGCGTGGAAACAATTCCTATTAAAGACCGAAGAGCCAGCTACGGCCACAGGCTCAAGCCCTTCCGGCGGTTCCAATAGATAGCGAAGGCGGGAGACAGGGAGGCGAGGGAAGGAACGAAACATGGGCCAGAAGATATCGACGGCATTGGAGGGGATTACATGCTTAGAACCATCTAGTTTGATAAGGAAGGTAGCCAGCTCGAAATTACCCATCATGATAGCAAGCAGAGGTGGTGCAAACTGACTGAGAGACTTGGGATCATCTAAGACGTCAGGATCGTACACTTTGTGAAGCACCGCTCCGCGGCTTATCAGCTCATTGGCGAAAAGAACGGCTCCCGGTCCTAGATGAGCACAGAATTGCATGTATGAGAAACCCTCTGGGAACAGAAGACGTTTGTGAATATCAGCACCGTGGTTGAGCAGGAGCAAGAAAGTTTTTCTCCTGTTCAGGTGCATAGCAACTTGCAAGGGCGTGTGTCTGTGGCGGTTGGATACCAATTCCAGATCTTCCTTGCTGTCGATCTTTAAGAAGTGATCAATAACCTCGGCCGGTATGCCATGGACAATGCAAGTATGAAGAAAAGACATGCCAGATTCCAGGGTCTTTTCTTTCGGCTCGGCTATTCTGAGCAAGTCGATCATTTCGATCAGGACACGGACGTAATCCCGCCCAAGAGCAATACGGCGTATTGTCTTGCTTGACGACACCACTGCTAAATGGAGAATGCTTTCCTTCTTGGAAGTGAAGTAACATCTACGACTAGGTGCATATATTGGTGAGCCCATCATGACTTTGATAGTGTCCGGCAGTAGCTCTTTGACGGCCAGCCTAAACGGGGTGTATGAAGAGGCGGCGTCCTCACACTCATCGGTGTAATCGATAAAAGGGTCAGCGCCCGCAGAAAGGAGAGCTAGAGCTGCTCTCTCATTCCGGGCTTGTACCGCGTAGTGGAGTGGTGTACCAGATAGTGTCACATATTCCACTGCAGAAGACCGGCCTGCAGCGACAGAAGAATAGAGGCATGGCTCTCCAACTGTCGTAAGGAGCAGGCATGTAGCCCGCTCAATATCCCGGTCATCGAATGCAAAGACCCAATGCAACGGTGTTTCCCCCGTGCTTGCCGCTATAGCTGGATCCGCGCCCTTGCCCAGCAGGAGCTCGACTGCTTCTAAACTCCCGGCCCTGCAAGCTTGGAATAGGGCTGTTTCACCGTCTCGGTTGGTGGAATTGATGTCAACGCCAAGGGAGAGTAGATGATCAATTGCTTCGATACATCCGTAGCGCGAAGCACTGTGCAACAAAAGGTCGTCATTCTTCGATACAGGCATTTCGCCCAATTTTGGGCTATGGTTTTGCTCTCTGACCAGTAGATTGTCGAAATATCTTTTGAAATCGTAGAAGGGGGTCATAGAAAAAACCTCGTGTTTCTCGTCACGACGGAAAACCCCACCATGCTGACGGTACTCCTGCAGGGTGCCTGGGAAGTCCGACGGTGAACGCCGCCGAAGTTCCATCAACGAATGATAACAGCCCCTCGGGGCGAATGACTTGAGAATGGCGGCGGGGTCGATCTCGGGAGGAACAGGGCGCTGTAGCAATTCAAAGACCCCTGAAGCATAGCACGCAATACTCGCGGTTGGGTCTGATTTAATTGCCTTCAGATACCACTTGGCCGCGCTATCTGCTGCGCCAGGCCATTCCAATCGTTCCATATACAGCTCAAATAACCTCAAGCAGGCGAAGGCACCTGTCCCACCACCTTTCATCGATAGGGTCTCTAGTTCTCGAATAATGGAACGCTGAAGGCACATCGGTGTTACCTCAGCCGCAAGGACCGTTGTGTCGACCTAAGTAGAGCATTAGCAACATTGCCGTCATCAAGGTAGACCCCAAAAGGTTTTGAATTACATTTTCATATTCATATTGCATTGGAGACTCAGAGGGGCTGGGCTCCACCCAGCTCTGCTCACACAATAGTTCCAGTGCACGATGTAGTTTGCGCTTCGAAGATTCAAGCTGCAGAGTACAGTCCAGTAAATTTGCAATAAGATCAGACTCCACTGTATTGCAGAAAGGGGCTCTGAGAGTTGACTTCGCCAATGCGAGGACTCGATCTTCCATCTTGAATATCTCTACTTGCCGTTCGAATTCATCCTTGTCAAGCGAGGCAAGTATGTAGATGTGCCTAAAAAGGTTGGCTCCGTCCAAGACAACTCTCCAAACAAGAAGACCGTAGCTGTATACATCGGTGCACTTGAGAAGATCTCGCGGAAGCCAGTCATGGCTCTCCGGTGCGTTCCAGGGCAGTGTGAAAGCAGGCAGCTTTAAGGTATCCGATGGCCCCAGGTCGGTAACAGCGCAGCCGAAGTCGGCAAGCTTCGCGACCACTCTGCTCCCACCGTCGGCATCGCAGATGAGCACGTTCTCCGACTTTAAATCCCCATGCACAATGCCAGCGTTATGTAGAGCCGACAGGCCATATCCTACATCCCGACACAGCTTCCTTTTCAGTGAGAACGGCAATTCGGGATAGTCGATTTGAAAGTCTGTAAGCGTGCCATTCTCCGCGTACTCTAAAACAAGAACAGGCCAGGCTTGATCAGGGAGATCAGGATCGGGCTCCCACGCGAGCTGAATTAGCTCTACGATGTTGTTGTGGGCCCTGAGTGGTGGGTGTGTCAACACGCGGACTTCTAGGAGCACTGCGCGAAGGAGTTCGCCTCTTTCGACGTTACCCAACTTGTCCGTGAGACCCCTGAGCTTCTTGTAGACGACGAAATGCGATCTGAGCCGCAAGCGTTGTTTCGACCGATCGTCAACACTAACAAGATAGACGTTGAAAGAAAGACCTCGGCCAAGAGTCTTGGATGCTCTCATCGATGTAGAGCCTTCGACACAAAACTCCTCCACGGCCTCACTCTGCCGGTTGGCAGTTGCCCATAACCCCACGAGCTTGAGGAAGTCAACAGGCCGAGAATCCTGGTGGCTGGCGACATCATTGGCGACCCGTTCTTCATCCTTGACAATGTTGTCCCAAGATGCGACTAGAGATGCAGACTCGTCGCAAGCTGGGCGAGTCGCATCCAGACTGGAGGCAGGGCCCCATGGTTCATTGAATAAAGACGAGCTCTGGTTCGCAGGACTCTGGGAGACAAAACCATCCCAGGTGGGTCGCGAAGCGTTCAAGGAATGGTCGTCATCCATGACTCGATAAGCAACGGCGCTGCGGAGTACTTCGGCATGCAAGGTGAAACGGGGCGAATTTTGCGACGAGACCTTTCAAATGGCGGGGGAGCCAAGTTATTGATAACTGTCGGGCAGCCCTTGTTTGATGTTTGGACAAAGATGCACTGGCTGAGGAGGGGCCGTGCAGGGGCGGTGTAAAATGTTGGAGGGATCACTGCAGCCTCGTGTGCCCATTCTCAAACTGCCACCTGGTATCTACCCACATATGAATAACACACACGCTAATTTAATGAAAAGAGTATTCATTGACAATGTGATCATAATACGTGCGGCTTATGGCTATAAATACATCAGCCCCCGCATGATGATGAAGTGGGAGAGACAAGACATCATCGAAACTTCAAATCAATAAAATCATCAAATCTCTGGCCCAGTCTACCGAATTCACCCCTACCCATCGCGTATTAAACAGGTGCCATACGAGCGTGCACCTACTCCAGGCACAAAAAGGGACCAAAAACTAAGACAAACAGTAAGACAATCATTGAAGGAACCAATGATTTACACTTATCATTGCCGGCACGTACTCGTACTGCGCACAGACGCTCACAGGGATGACTCATTAATCGCCAAGAGCTGAAGTTGTGCCGTCTTCAGCATCTCGAAGCCCTTTCGTTCTGTACTTAGTTTAGACCTTACACCATTTATTGTTCAGCAAACATCGGCCCCCTCAGACGACGATCACCATGGAACCGGTGGGTTTAGGACTGTCGGCACTCGCTCTTTTCCTCGAATGCCTCAAAGCCTACAAGGTATTCTCAGCAGCCAGCTGCCTCAACTCCGATCTGAAGATGCTCAAGGTCAAGTACCAGATCGAGGAGACGAGGTTAACACAGTGGGGATTGTATTGGGGTTATCGGTCCTCCCCGGCGGAATGCGCCTTAGATGCTTCTATTGAGAATGCCGGCCAAAATGTTGCGTCAACAGTCAAGCTGACACTTCAACAGATCTCAACTCTGCTGAAGAAATACGCTGCCGTGTCAGCAAAGTACGACACTGACAACGGCGGCGGCCCAGCTTATCGGGGGATGGTGTGGGTGCTGAAGGATAAGGGGACTTTGGGGGCGACAATCCAGGATCTAACCGACTTGAATAATGCTCTCCATCAACTTCTACCAAGGAAGAACGAGTCATCACTTGCGCAGGCCGTGGCTTGCGTCCTTACTAGGGACAACGACGGCAGTGACCTAGATGATGTCATTGCAGTCGCCACGAGTTTAAAATACGTTGATGCCGCAAAGTTAGCAAGGTTCAAAAAAGTCTACCAGATGCTAGCCTTCGAAGAGGAACGGCCCATCTCCTATCCGCCGGCGCTGTCCTCTGCCCTCCAGCTTGACGAGAGCAGGTTTCAGCTGTCGACACGACACTCCACCATGGAACGTACACTTGCCGACTTCGACAGTGATCTACGTGTCCTCATTGAATGGAAGTCTTACCACCCGAGCATGCTCTCCGGGAGCCAAACAGCCCGCGCAACACTGCGCAACCGAGCTTGCCATCTCGCCGAGCTCATGAGCCGTCGCACCCAACGTCCGGTAGGGTTCAACATCCTGACTTGCATCGGCTACTTTGGCCAGGCAACCTCTGAGCGTTTCGGATTCGCCTACGACTTCCCGCCCAATGTCATCCGCCATATGCCCTTCACCCTCCACGAGCTGCTTACATCGTCTAGCATGCCCGCGCTCGGCACACGCTTCAAGTTGGCGCTGTCACTGTCAAGGACACTGAACCTGCTCCACACGAGCGGTTGGCTCCACAAGTCCATCCGTTCCAACACAATTGCCATCTTCCAAGCTTCAAAGACAAGGCTTCCAGAGTTTGAGAGTCCCTATTTGCTTGGATTCTCGTACTCGCGCCCCGATGGATATGCAGAAGAAACGTTTCTAGAGCAGTCCGCAATCGCATGTACGAACCAGCTATATCGCCATCCTGAGGTACAAGGACAGCATCCAAGACGCTATGTGGCGTCGGATGACATATACAGTCTCAGCCTTGTTCTCTTGGAGATTGCGCTGTGGATCCCCTTGGCTAAGATTGACGGCAGAAGGGAGACAACTAGTAACCAGACTCCACTGAACATGGGAGTAATCGAGGCGGCCGTATCTGCTTTGCCTAGACGAATGGGGATGATTTATACAGAAGTGGTCAAGAAGTGTTTGAACCTAGGTCGAGAAGAACCTCAGGAGATGTTTAGCAAGTCAGCTGCGGAATGGAATGCAGAGAGGTTGCGGAACCAGAATAGTTTTTACTGGGATGTAGTGAAGAGGTTAGAGGAGTGCAAGGCATAGAATGATACCGCTAGTCGCGTACTGTTACTGTTATATCCTAATTAGGTTAGTGCAATGACCGCGAATCTAGTTAGCTGAGTATATTTCACGCTAAGTGTCAAAGAGGCTAGCTTAGTTACTACGAAATTCGAACGGCCCAGTTTTAGCTAACCCGATCGCTTAGTTTAGCGCCTTTAACAGAACAATCGTCGCCGAGAGCTACCTTATACCACTCACCGCAATGGGCGTTTGTACCTTTTCCACTTGGAGAAGGGACAGGACTGTATAGTTGTCAGTGTATGAAGTACGATGTTATTAGTTTTCACATACGCTTCCGTAGTAATGAAAGTAGTCACTGGCTTTGAGCTGCTGGGAAGAGCAAAGTCACCAAGCGGATTGCTGATGCAGAGTTTCCCATCCTTTTGCTTGCTTAAGTTTCTGCGTATCCCTTTGACTGTCGTAAGCCTCCACCTTCGTACCTGGCCCCACATAACCCCCGCCGAATCTGAGGTACATGGAGTGACTTTGAGAACCACCAAAATCAATCCCGTCCATTTCATCCTATCCCATTTTATGATTTCTCATGGATTCCCAACAGCTCATCAGCCAAGCAGTCAACGCATATGATGATAATAGCTTCATCCGTGTCGATCAAGGGCAGCATCATCTACGATTAGCGGTAACAGTCGAAGGGCGCCGCAGTCACGATATAGGTATCAAGAATGTAATGTAGCTTTATGTAGACTTGGCAGTTGCTGGGACCTTTGGCACAACCAAAGTTAGGTGGGGATAAATGTACCTTTGATTTAATGCATTTTTATTGGCTAACCCCGCTGCTAGGTACGGAAGTGGAGGCTTACGACAGTCAAAGGGATACAGTGAGCATGCGAAAACATTGAGGTCAATATTCATAATGTTCTTTATGCTTACCCGCAAGTAACATCGAGGCTTGGATTCCATGAAAGAAGCTTAGCGTAAGTGACCCATGATGCTGACTAGAACGAAGGAAGCACATGGTGTTTCCCCCGAGGCACGGCAAGCCGAAATAGGGCGGGTACCAAAACTAGGCTTTTCTATGAATTTCTTGTTCTCTTGAAAAGCGTAGATAGTATGTCGGCTTGCCAGCGGCTTCTCAAAATACCACACTCAAGTATGGTTGCCTTATCTACTGGCTTAAGACTCTTTTTCTTTTCTTTCAGTTTATTTCTCAGAACTTGGCTCTCTGCTACTTATTGTGATATCACTTCATTTTCGCTGAGATATACGCTTCGTCTGCTTAACCAGTGCTTGAGGCTGAGTCTCGCAGCCTGAAAAGGTACATCAGCTAAGTACCAAATCAGGCTCGGTGGTATTTCTGCGCTACTTGAGTCAGACCTGCTTTGCCCTCATCCTACTGGATAACCCTGTACCTGGTGTTTGAAAATGACGCTAAATTTTCAAGCCATATGTTTGATTAAAGAGGAAGAGTAAAGGGGCTTAGAAGCTCAATCTGGCATTGACCGCCATTTTGGATGAAGCCCAACGTGATGACCTTTGAGAAAGTCTATATTTGTGTATTAGGGCAATAACTGTATAACGTACCAAGTCTTTGGATTATGCCCGGTCATGCTGTACATAATATAATGTCAAGTCGATGTCAATGTCAAGTCAATGTCAATGTCAAGTACCAGGTTGCGCTGACCCTCCTTGGCCACTACTTTTCGATAATTCTGCCACTATCTGCGTATTAATATCCATCTGATTCATTTACCTGCGATGCTTCCCCTACTATTATTGTCCCTTCTTTCTGTATACCGACCCTACCACTCTATGGGCGTTCTCATTCTTGGTGAAAGTGGAAATTCACACGCTCTCATTGGCTTGTAACCCTGCAAATCCTCTTTCCTACCCATACGCCCGACTGCGGTGTATGTTGAATTGATCGGCATCGACTTATCAATGATGTGGTGCGAGGTTCCGGCATAAGCGGATGAAACAACTGCCGCCATTTAGTTGGCGGGGCTTGCTCACCGATCAGGATAACTTGCTGGGTGGAGGAGGCATCCGACCCGCTAGGGCACAGCCGCAAGCGGGGGAACAAAAGGGCGGGTTAGTGTGCCTGGACGAGTTTCAAGGGGCAGCAAGTGCACGCGGGCAAGATCCATCCATTTTCGGATATATGGGGCATCCATTTAGCCAATCACTGAATTTCGCGGGCAAAATTCATCCAATTTTAGCTAGTGCAAAATTAGTCCTCCCTAGATCTTACGTAAGGCACATTATGACGCAATGCACTGTGTTTCCTGTTTCTGGCCAATCACCGTCTAGCATTTTCGCTCCATGGTTTCCCCTCTCGAAACGCAATTAAATCAGAAAACCAAAAACGCGAAACGCGTCGCGTTTCCGGCCTCTGACCCCTGTTGAGTTCAATGACTTAGCTACTCCAGAGCGAAACAACAATAATCATCGTCATCTACTAGATTCACATGTTTATCATCTCTATATAGAATATCTGGTCCACTTCCACCTATTTATTATTCTATCTATCACACAGATCCACGTCTTACCATTTGGGGGGCTGGATGATGACGCCATTTTCGATCTGAGGATGTTGCCGAGCCAATTATCGATAGGCCACGACAACGCGCTAAACCTAGCAAAATTACGCGTTCGCCAAACCCTATCAACAAACCAACATCGCAATAACCAAAGCAACATCATTGTGAACCGATCACTGGCGCCGAAATCTGACCGTTTCGTCATGTCAACTTCGTCTATAAGTCCAGTTCGCCGAGCGTTGGGCTGGAATATTGTTTTTCTTGCTGGACCTGACGGTGAAAAATTTGCAGGCGTATTTCATCCTCCGGGTAGTGATTCTTTAACTTATCGTCACATCCTGGAAGAGTTCCGTCTCTGCTTTGTAATTCCCTCTGTGGGTTTAACTTCAACAAATCCTTGGGACGAAGTTTCTTTCTTCCCTGCCGGCACTCAAGGCGGCTACAGGCGGCCACTTCAAAACAATCCACAGGTTCTCGATGGTCGTCTTATCTCAAGCTCTGGTCTTGACACCCCAGTTGCCACTCTGCCCTTCGTTAATAGCCCTCATACAATGTCGGAACCCTCTGTAACTCGTCTACATGTTATTCGCCACACCGATTGTGACCTCCACGTTACTGAGCCACTTGAAGCGCACATCAAAAGTATGCTAGGTTTCTGTTCCTGGTCTCTATCTTGCTATTATACTAACTGTCAGCCCTACCAGATGGCTGCGCATACCATATCCCAATACCGACTCTCCGCCGGGAACCCAGATATCTCCCACCCAACAAACCATCCAAGGATCCAAGGTTTACCCAACTTCCCTACCGCAAAACAGTCCGTGCCAGAGGATCACAATCCCCGAGCAAGTCACCTAAACGATCTGCTTCCGGGACCTCATCACCAGCCAAGGATATTCCAGATGGTGCTGATACCGATATGACCGAGGTCGTCACTCCTCCTGGTTTCGAAATGGATGTTGAACACGCCAAGAAGGAGATGGCTTCTTTTCGTTCCTCTTGTCTCAGTAGCAACTACGTTTGCGCTGTTACCGGCAAAGGCCGCAGCTGGTTTGGAGACTCAAATATCGGCCCTGCGATTCAAGCATGCCATATTGTCCCCCAACAGCATTATCACACATACCCGACTCCCGAGGACCCAGACATGCAAAACCCATACAGTCATCAACGGCTTCGCGCAGCCTGGCAACGCACATGGTCGGTTAAGAACGGAATCTTGCTGCTAAGTCATTTGCACGAGCTTTTTGATGCTCGACTCTTCTCGATTCATCCTGAGACATTAAAAATTCGTGTCTTTGTACCTTACGATGTGATCCTCGAGTATCACGACAAAGAAGCTCAGATCAATTGGGAGGTAGACCCTAGGGCACTACGCCATCACTACGATATGTGTTGTATCGAAAATATGACAGCGCAGATGCCATGGTCCGAGGAGATAATTGTGTCCCAACCGCCCACGCCTTCCCAAAAATCAGGGGCCATGTCCCCTTTCGGGCAAGGAACTCATATCCCCAGGATGACGAGCGAGAGGGGCGCGGATGGCAGAAGAGAAGACACACCAGGGGATCCCACCAAGAAGACCAGACGAGATGAGCCCCACGACTGTGATCAAATATCGGATCAAATGTCATTGACAACGGACAACTCGTCGCCAATAGGCTCAGCACGACATGACCTCAGTCCACCTGGTGGTCTGGCAAGGAAGAGGGGGTACAAATTGGATGAGACTGGGCAAGTGGATATGAAGCGGCGGCGGATTGTGGACCGAGAGGACGTAGAAAATGCTGACTATGGTAGCGATTCTGAGTTTCAAACACGGAATCGCTATTGGGATGGCTGTATCACGCCATCAAATAGTTTGAAATTTCTATCAGACGTGAACTATCGGTTGCAAAGACTGGTACCGTGATAAATTAGATACCCACTGTATATTTTCATTGTTTGGCATTTGTATAACATACTTTATGAGAACACAATCATGATGACGCAAGAATGGCATCTTTGGTTTGAAACTCTTGAACAAGTGAACAATAACACGCACAACTCCTGACCTCTCTGAGCATCGAACTCGTTCAACCTCCTATTCCCCAGGCACATCATGATGTCTTCACAATATCTGCGAGAGGATGCGAGACCTCACTGAGAAAGTGGTTAGTACGCTGATTGCCACAATCATTAAGATCTCCGGACTGTCCAGAGATATTTCCATGAGAATGACCCTACTCAACAATGTAGACTAGAAATGCGCCGCATTTCCATCTAGGCCTGAAAAACAGGAACGCGAAACGCGCTGCGTTTCTCCCGCGAGCGCCCGTGCCAACCATGTAGAAGACTGCGCTCATGGGCGCTGTAGCGCGTAGTGACTTGACTTGAGTCGACTGAGGGCAAAGGAGAGAGGAAGGGGGCAGCAATTGAGTTCTCTTCTTTGCATAGGCGTAACTTCACAGAGAGCAGTCTATCCTCTTGGCGCCTTCGCAGATTCATCAATATGGCAGACCTCGTGACGCACATGGAGGCCATTATCACATTGCATCCGAGTCAGCCTTAAAAGCTCAAGAATCTTGGCTTTTACCATAACTCATCAGAGCTAGTAGTAATTTGTATTAAATGCGACTTCGCCATTAACCCTATGCGCGCGCCGCGTCACCTAGGTGATAATCCCCATATACCTAAGTCCACCCGCCGTGGCCTGAAGTCACTAATCTACTCATTAAATCTTTCAAATCCAGAGACGCTTCCACCTCGACCGGACGGCTCGCGGCCTCACCCATACCTCACCGTACATTAGGGCTGGGCCCGTAAGCACTGTGGTCTTCGCTCCATCAGCGAGAAGGTCCTATCAGTCCACCTAAAGACCAAGGACCGCAAGGGGATCAAGCTCGCAGCTCGATAGCAAACCCGACACTGGCTACGTGATCATATTAAGCAGGGCCTATCGTTCCAGAGCTGAGCAGCGAACGATATCCGAAGGTCATGGCTCGTCATCACCGACGACAACCCTAACCATGGCTCTCTATCCAGCAGCATTCTCCTGTAGGCTAGTCCCGACGCCGTTAAACACCTTGCGCAGAAGCTGCTTGCTGATGAGCTTGCAAGGTTGGGGGATATACAGAGCGGCCATATGAGAGTGCTGCCCCGAGCTTTGGAAAGAGTGTTTTTTTTTCTTGCTTTCTTCTCATTCTAAGAAAAACACCGGTTAGACGCAGCAAATTTTCATCACAGCGATATATGGAATATAAATTACAAGGAATGATAAGTAAAGGCGCTCCTGATTGACTACTCTCAAGAAATTCTTCTTGTCTAATCAAGGCGACCTGTATTAGTTATTGGTGAATTGGGATCTTGTTCGAGAACAGCCAATCAGAGTCTGTTGGAGTGTGCAATGTGTAGCGAGTCAGCCAACAACAGCCAAGAACAAGCACGTGCAAATCATGATGTGTTTGTTGTATCTGGGATCGACAAGCCCCCAAAAAGGGGGGGAGGGCAAAAAGCTGATTCAGGATTCAAAATAGAAACCATGACATAGTTACGGCCTTGTTGCCTGAGGTCAAACCCTAGCGCTCTTCTTTGTTAACCCTGTCAAGGTGCGACAGCCAACAGTAATCAAGTCATGTGACTTATGACCATTATTAGCGTTTCAATTCTGACGCATTCTCGGAGCTTTCTAATCAAACCTCTAATAATTCAGCTAAAGGCTAACTTTATATTAGTGCCTTAAGGAACAAAAGGCCTTTTAAACCCGCTAACTAAACTTTTTACAAAGCAAAGGTAATAAGGGAAATAAGGGAGATTAATAAGAAAACAAAGTACCTTATTAAGTAAAGAAACTACCTAGAAAGTAAAAATACATAGAAACCACTAAAATACCTCATTAATGCTTAATAACTTTTAATGAATTTTTACTAGAAGAATTAAGGAAAGTACCTAAACCTAAAGAATCCTACTTAGACTGCTTTATAACTGCAGACTAATCCTAAAAAAAACCATTAATTATAGCACCCTTTAGAGCGGCCTATTTATTTTACTTAGCACGCTTAAGTTTATCTATAGAACTAAGACTATATTAAATTATATTAAGGCCCTTTACCTCTACCTAATGGCATTAATGCTATAAATAGGTAATTTTAGTAAATTAAGCAGTTATTACTTAATAGATATAAGCAGATTTAGCCTAAAAGGTAACAAGCTTATCTTTAGCAGACTCTTTCTTACGCTCAAGATAACGTTTTTTATTAATAATTTTTTAAGCTAATATTATATTAGCATATCTATAGAATTATTTTATAAGAAAGGCTTACTAGTAGCTATGGATAACTTGTAACTATTATATAAAGTCCTGGACTTTATATAAGGCTTATAACAATTCAACCTTGTAGAATTTAGGACATAAGAATCCTCTATTTTATAATAGATATAGTTAAAACAAGGTATAATTGGATTCCTAAATGCTATAATAAGAATATAATGCAATTTACAATTTTTAGTAAAAGTTTTTTTATTCTTAAATATATAGTTAGATATTCTAAAAAAAGGTTTATAGAGTTAAGATAAGACTTACTAGAAATAACTAATAGATAAATATATTAACTAGGCCTTAAGGACAAGGCCCAGGGGAGGAGGAAGATTGTATTATAACCTAGTAGGTCCTGTATATATACTCTACATTTTTTACCAATCAATACATTGCTTACTAAAAGACAATTAGCGTTAAGACTTCGTAATTGTAACTAATCTAATATAATTAGTACTAATCCAATGGGATTACTACTAATCCAATAAATAATACTACTAATTAGCCTGGATTACTTAAGTATATATACATTTATTTAGCACTAAATAGAACTTAGCTTACTAGCTATTAATAATACTTCTTTACCTTAATAAGCCTTACCTATACTATTAACTATTAAGAGACGTGACTTTGAACTAACGTGCTTAGTACATCGCCCTATGCAATCTGCAAATATAAACCTAG
>NJCS01000252.1:0-212729 GCA_002234255.1 Fusarium sp. Na10 | reverse complement strand
TTTGTATTGCTCAGTGTTACGCGGTACGGTCTGAACAAGAGCTATCAACGTGTGACGGTTGGGTCCAACTGTGTTAAACTAAGCCGTGCTTGGGTTTATTGTTAGCAGATTGCATAGGGCGTATACTAAGCGTTGTCAAAGTATTACGTCTCTTAATGGTAGATCAATGTGTGTTAGGCTTGGTTAATGTAAAGAAGTGTTATTAATAGCTAGTAAGCTAAGTTCTATCTATTGCTAAATAAATGTCCTTTATATAATAGGGTTTGATATAGAGGTATATCTATTGAGGATAGACTAAGATGTTTATTTATCAGTCCAGGACTGAGATTATTGTGTGTCGGTCCTGTTCTGATTGGTGCGTTGGTTGGTGGGTTATGGACCGAGATGGAAGTCTATCGGTCCAGAGCTGATTGGAGGAAAAAGGTGGGTCCCCAGTCTCACGTGCGTTAGAGCCTGTTGGGTCGTAACATTTTTATACAGTTTTTATACAATCTAGAAATCGTTATTCCTATTCAGCCTTCTTCTCTAGATATACGTTTTAATAGTCTTATTTAAAATATAATAGCTTTCTATAAACTTTACAGAGAACCCGCTTTTATTATATACTATATACTTATTTTCTAAATATTCTTTATATAACTATAGCTATCTATATATTCTTTATTTTATCCCTTTACTTAAGATATATTTCTTTTTATTTAATAAGTTTAAGAGCTTTATTGAATATAATAGCTATAGTTATAATTATACTGCTTTTATTTTAAATAGGAAGGATATTATAATTTTAGTAAAATACTAAGAGAAAGATAAAGTATTTATTACTAAGTCCTATAAGAAACTTATTTAGGAACTATAGATCTTTAATTTTATATAAGTTATCTAGTTCAAGGAGCTTATTCTTTGTCTTTTACAGTTAGGCAGCAAAGTCTAATATATTTATACAGTTTTTAAGGGTAAGTTTATTATATTTTTAGTCAAGATCTTAGAATACTACACTCCCTTTTAGTTTAAAGCGTATTATTAACTTATTAAACAGGTCCGCTAATAGTTTTATGTTCTAAATGTATTCCCAGGCATTATATCCTAGTCAGCTTATTACAGTTAAGATTACTTATTCTTACTTAATTTTCCAGTTTTTAACTTTATTACTAGTTCCTCTAGGCTTATTTTTATTACAATTAAATAAGTCTCTATACCCTGTAATCCCCAGATAGTCTCTTATTACGTAATTCTATATAATCTAGTTAGCTAGTAACTTAAGGAGCAGAATCTTAGATAAGCTAGAGTAGATATCTAAGGTCTTAGATATATTATTATATAAATAGCTTAATTATAGGGTATAAAAGTATTTATTTATAAGATTATAGTATAATTAAAGGTTCTTTATAGTAAGAATATAAAGGAAGTATTAATAAAAAGGAAGGCTATATATCTAATAGTTCTTCTTATATAATTTCTAATAAGGTAAAGCTTATTTTGCTTATCTTACTTAAAGTAAATATTATATTCATTTTGCTTTTATATTTATATCTTGGTTTATATCTAGGGTTAGTAAAATCGGGTATATTAAATATTATGGAAATATTAGAATTATTTATAGCTATATCTATTAGATTATAAGCTAATATAACTTCCAGTCTCTAGATATCTATTAATAATACTTTTAAAAGGTAATTGCTTCCGATTAAGTGTATTACAATTAATTCTAATATAACTAATAAGGTTAGAGGTTAAAAAGACATATCTTTAGTCTCTTATTAAGGGTCAGTCTATTCTAGATATGTATCTAAGGCCTTAGTAAGGTTTAAGAAGCGCTCCTTATTTAAAAAGCAGAACAGGGTAGGTTAAGGTAGTAGCCTAGGTCATAGGTTATATATCTTATCCATTTTTCTTAAAATTTATATTTTATTTAGCCCTTTTTAATAATAATAAGGTAAATAGTATATCTCTTATTAGGTTAATAACCCCTTATCTTATCTAGGTTTTCTATTCTTAATCTTTTTTAGTAAAGTATTAGTTATCTTTTATTCTAGTTATTAAGTTATTATATCTACAGTAAAAGTAGGAAATTAATCCTGTTTTTAAAGGTAAGAGTAATATAGATAACTTAGCTAATTTAATTATCTTACAGTCCAGGCTCATAACCTATTAAAATGTGAATTATATGTTAATTAAAGAAGCTTGACTAACTAACAGACAGAGAGATGACTATATACATAATGAATCACGGGATCGGATAAATGATAATCCTGACTTTTCAACAGAGCTAACGGAGTTTGAAGGTAAGGTCAAAGAAGAAAAGAGATGGCGGACGATCTTAAAGGCAGATCTATTTAAAATATTTAAAAGTAAGGCTGAAAAAGACTCCACAGCGGCAATACCTTTGATGGAGCAGTGCCACAGAGGACCAGTCGCAGTGACAGCAGCTGACAGGGCCTGAGCGGGGTGTATACCAGAGACAAAGCGGACCGGCCGTTAGTTATCTACTATTTCATATTTCGACGTGTATTTAGTTCTTCTGCTGATTCTACAAGACCTAGCGGTATGGCTGTAACAATCGAATCGGAGATCCTTCTACGTGTCGCTGCGGAAGCCCGAGTTTAGTTGCAGTGTCGTCAGCGATGAGTATTCCCAGTGCATACAATTGTTATACTTCATGTCACTCTGAGAGAGGGCTCTAGGGTACACTGTATACGATTGCTTTTTCCTGACATGGCCTCATAGGCAGAGTTCCCCTCTCGAGAGCACACCCATTTATTCAGCCGCACCTTTGGCTGCTTGAGTGAGTCGCAGCTGCAGTGTAATACAGCAGTTGAATAGTTGGATCTCCAAGTAATTTTGGACTTAGTTCAAGGTAATAGGTTGGGAGCTTTTTAAGTCTTTACAAGTTTCCATATGACAATCGCCAATCAGTAAGATGCACCAGAAAAGTAAAACAATGTCGCAGTTGTTAGCACGATACGAGCTCGTTTGAACTTGGTCAACAATTCCAAGATAAGACATCGGAAGGTCAATCAAACACTTTTAATGGGTCTGGCTAAAAGGATAAGACGAGTTATCCTGTTTTCAGGCGTTGGTTGTTAGTTGCTGAATGGTGGGATTGCGAGCCGTGTCTTGGCTACAGCTTGTTGTGCATAGGGGCGGGGTGGCCCGGCCCGCCTGGTAGTTTCTCAGATCATGTTTTGAAAATGACTTAGGGTAGGTCTGTTTTCCGAGCCAGTTTCTTGTCTTGATTCTGAACAAGACCTTGTACTATACTTGGAATAGCTTCGGGCGGGATGGGGCAAATGATGCCTAGTATAAGAGAATGCATTGTTGAAGATTTGTCATATTGGGTGGCACTTAATGTTTAGAATGCAACTGTAAGTTTTATCTTATATACAGGTATTTGTCAAGTATAGATATCAAGGCCTAAGCTCCATGTTTTGTTGATATGGTATGGCGTATTGGTTCCGCCACCGGGCTGCTCGGCGGAATGGATAAGCGAAGAATGGCACAGTATTCAGCCACAACATGACTACAGAGGTTCTCTTTGCTTATTTTAGAGATAGTCTCTAAGAATATTGAGCTGAACGGCTTCAGCCGTATCGACTCTTCAATAGCGCAATTGTCTATTCACCTCGTACAGCCAAGGTCAAAGCGTCTAGTGTTAGCCCTTGTTTACAATCGTATGTTGTGCCACTAAGCAGCGCCGATGGGGATTAAAAGAGGAACCATCATGGGGGAGATATGCGATGCTAAGACCAAGACAGTTAGTGATTTCAAAGCGGGGTGGCTGCTTTCAGCTCCCCACCACCAAGCCACGCGCACACCGAGTTGCGAGCGTCAAGTAACCAGTCGCGAATTCTAGTTGATCAGTATTGCAAGTCAACACTCAACGGTCAAGATATCCCTGCCGCCACTTTCATCGGCACGGAGCGGTCTGTCCGGAAGAAGTGGATGAAACATGCTGTTTATATAGATAGTAGTGTCCGCACAGAATTTCGAGGGGATCTTTCCATCTTGTTTTGTAGGACTGAGACATGAGCAAGAAGAAAGCAGATGCTGTAAAGTAAGCCTGCCAGTGCACACACATGTTGGAGAGGATCGAAGAGTCATAAAGCCATCCCAATCCCCTGCCACTACTCACCATCAACTGCTTCTTGTTTCTTCATACAGGCGTATTATACAAACCCATTTATCCTATTCTTACACCCTTATACTTCACTTTATCATTATGGGTCTCTTCGGAAACCTCTGGGACGGTGTCAAGTCGGCAGGTCAATGGGCCCTTGACCACTCAGCCAATATTGCTCCCGTTGTCAAGGCTGTTGGCGATGCAGCAAGTCACCTCCTCCTCATGGATAATAGCAGCACTGGCTTTGCAGCAGCTGCTGCTCCCGAAAGCCTAGCCAATGATACGGGCTCACAACAGTTGGCCAAGTATCCTCAGACGTTTGCCTACGTCAGTCATCAGCTAGCTGCCACCGCAAAAGAGGGAGTCCAGGCCAATCTAGAAATGGGTAGCAAGACCACCATCACTGAGGACGGCCTTGTTGGCTTGTGGACAGATCCCAATGGCCTATCATTCGACGGGAGCCCTTCCATATCGATGTATCAAGATCTTTCGGCTTTTATGGGAACTATGAATATCCCAGTCTCCTGGACGGATAGCTCTGGTGATGTTCATGATACAGTCCACGAAATCGGCCAGATATTGTTTGCAAACAGTGGACCTCAGAGTCTCGCAGCTGTCGCCCGCAGTGACAACCCTATTGTGAGAATTATGGCAGAAGTTCCGACTCAAAGTGGTTTCATTCATGCCTGTCATGTATACTACCCGATCCCAATGGGCAAAGCCGGAGAGGAGTTCTCGCTGCATAGTGCTATACACATCAGGTACACCACAAATGCAGACACGGCAACCATGGCTACAGTCAAAGACCATCTGACAGTCAATAATCCGCTGAGTGACCAAGACTCATGGGTGGTGACAATGAACATCACCTGGGCCAGTGCTCCCATCGCTGCATCACCGGGTGTGCAGAAGAGGTTCACGGAAATCTTCACCAAGCAGAACTCTGTCCTCAATCTCGCTGTTTCCAAGGTCACTGGCACGCTTCAGACCGTCAAGGTTCAGACGCCGGCTGATAAGACTCCAGCCTACGCCAAAGCTGCCGTGGAGGCTGCAGTGACCGCAGCCCTTAATGACGGGTCAAACAATAAGAATGGGCCCGCCATGAACACAGCTCAAGTTTGTGTCACTGATTCCTCTTGGCTTCCAAAGGGGTCGAACCCTTAGCTTCTTGGACATAATACCAGTACAAGCCTTAAAACTTGAGTCTTGTGGGTATCGGGTTTGTGCTATCAAGTAGGAGGAGTCGGAAAGCCCATCAAGAGATTCGGTGAAATGGACAAAGAAGCTGAGATATTCTGGGAGGATGCTATAACTTCCATAAATAGAACGATTCCCGGTTTTGATCTTCCACAATAGACTTAACCGTTATTATACTCACCGACCAGCACTGGTACGCTTACTCCTCATTACAATAACAAGATGGAACGCATAGAGAAACCTTTTCTCGGTTCATTTTCCGCTACAATTGAAGTTACTGAGCTTAAGATGTGCCTCAACATATATCAGTGACGGTCTATAAAGCCCAAAGATCTAATTAAACTTTTCTTCGTGTCGCTTTCTCGCAGTGGCAGTCAGGGTCACTGTAGATCAATAAAGCGGCGATCAGCCATGATTCATTAGCCCGATTTGAGGTTTCACAGGCTGACTCACGGCGCACGATTTCACCTAAAAGGGTGAGCTCCAAGTTTGATTTGACTCCACTTAAACCTTGAAGAAGGATCATCCCGCGATGAATGGTGAAAGCCAAGAGAAACTGAGAAATCTATTTAGGTCAACATCCTCCCTGAGTCAATAATGTACTTGTTATTATATTACTCTGAACTAAGACTTGAGGACCTTGCCCTAGGTCTCGCCTGAAATAAACGCCCTTTGATCACCCAATTCACATATATTTACTGTGCCAATAGTTTCAACTAACATGCCAAACAACTACTATCCACCGCCGGGTCCTCCACCGGTGGCCAATACGAACCAACCCCAATCAAGCTATCCACCATACTATCAAGCACCTCCCAACCTACTTCCGTCCGGTTACCAGCAACCCATCTATCCACCTACACCAGGACCTCCTGACCTACAAGGACCGCCAAGTTACTACCCTCATGTAGGCTTCACCAGACTTCCCTTCAAGTTCCACATCTGGAATGTCATGACCAGCGGCGGCACTAGCTGTCTCGAGCTGGCCCCCCAGCTCAAAGGCCCAGTTGCCTACTCTGCAAAGATGTTCTCTAGCAGCAGACTCAAAATCAAGGAAGGTCCATATACATCTGAGAATCTACCTATCTGCACTATAGCGAGTCGGCATACTTTCAGCAGTAAGAGCACTATCACCTTTAATGGCTTTCAAGCTAACTTTGTGGAGACGAGCATGTTTGATGATGGCGCTACCTGGCCTTTTGATGTTGATGTCAATGGTACCTCTCAAAGATGGCAGTGGAGAAAGAAGAAAAAACAACAAAGATCAATACTGAGACAGGTAGTTGAAGCTTTTTCTGAGAGCGATCTTGGAAGCTGGGAGCTGATGCCTGTGTCAGGTCAGGGCTGGCCCATCGCTACCTTACATGCATCTGGAGGTAACACCTTTGAGGATAACGCAGCACTTGGTGTGTTTGAGTTTCACGGGCCGGCAGCTATGGGCCAGCTGGGCGACATATTTGCGAACGTATCCATCGCTATCCTCTTGCGCATTATATCGCAACATTACATTAGTAGAATCGCTGCTTTGGCCGGCTCATAGTCAGGCAATGTTTGGTTACTCAGGTAGACGGCGGCTGCAAAACCATCGAATTAATCCGTAACTCAACAAAGCCCGCTGTCTTTGCATAGAGACCTCGGAACTGAATCACATTTCAGACACGTTTACTCGCGCGATCGACCACATTTCGCGTCATCGGTCAGAACTAGAGTTAATGTATAGATAGAAGATGACAATTATTCTGACTCTCTCTGCGCATTCATTTATGCATAAGTGAGCTAATAGGACCAATACAAAAGGCAGAGCGAAAAGGACTCTTGGAGGCAGTGTTGTGAGTCTCATTGATGAGGTTGTAGTTCTCAGTAAAGGCCG
Source organism: Fusarium sp. Na10 (assembly GCA_002234255.1). Classification (NCBI taxonomy): domain Eukaryota; kingdom Fungi; phylum Ascomycota; class Sordariomycetes; order Hypocreales; family Nectriaceae; genus Fusarium; species Fusarium sp. Na10. The sequence goes on along the minus strand of NJCS01000252.1, from coordinate 205,545 downwards.
GATTACCGCTGATATATAGAAGATGGGGGAGATGGAAAAGGAAGCAACTAAATAACGGGACTTAGCAGAGTGATAGAGTTAGAATGCATAGTACCCCAGCCCAAGAATCGATGAGTCTGTTCCCAATAGAATCGGCTTCTTAAAGTGCATATTGGGCGAGCAAGAGGAGTTGACAGAATCTTACATGCGACACTGACGTGTTCATATACGGGAATACTATGGTTTCAGTAATTAGCTTTCCGCGCCGTAACATGGATTATCAGCCTAATGTTCGAGTGCAAGGCACCAAGATTGATGTCTAAGGAGAAACCATCGATGGCAATGTGCTGATGACATATGTTAATATCGTCATGTCGGGTACCACTTTGTTTGCCTAACCAAACACCTAGATAAGTCGCTGCTCCAATGTGCACACAGACTTGCCAGCTGTAGCAGCCTGAGACATGAGCGACTGCTCAGTACCTATATCAAAGAGAGCGGATAGTTTATCCAGGGGAAAGGAAAAATCTATATTGATGATGGTCTAGAATTATTTCAACAAAATGCGCAGGAGATTGTTAATTCAACGGTTGCCGAACCACTGAGATCTCCAAAAACACCTTGCATGATGATGAAGGAATAAATATCTACGTGTCCTAGTTTCGTGGCCTGTTGATGCAGCAGCTATTTTGTCATAGGACAACCAATTTTGAGGCCTGCCACTCCTAGCCAGGCCAATGAGATTTCACTAATCTCAGCTAAGCGGCCAATTAGAGATGGTATACACAGCTGTGCTGTTTGGGCTTCACTCGGGTACATGAAGGTAAATGCGTTGTAAAACGAGTTTAATTTATATATCTTGTGGCAAAAGGCATCGTTTTGCCTTTCTATATGCCTTGTAAGTGTCCAACAAGTAATGCGACAATTATATCAAGATTTTATTCCTACAAAACAAACCATGTGCGACGATCGATCTTATCGCAGGCCCTCCATAAATCAGAGGCCTCAATCTCACCACCCAAATCTTGCCCTGCCTTTCAGAGGCGCTAGCTCCAGGGCGAGCGACTACCAAATCCCTGTCCCCAATCGATACAGTGAAGCGGTCGGCGAGTGTGCCACACTTGGAACCAACGAGTGGCAGTGTTCATCTACTGAGGCCAATCTCTACCGCCAACATCCTTTTCGGTCTTCTGCATCTGCATACCATTACCTGAAACTGGACCTCCTGCAGCTCTCGACAGATTCGTTCAAACGGTGGATGCCTGGAGTAGAATACAGCGCGCCACCGGAAGACAGGTTGCAGCCCCAGGAACGATTCAGGACACCTCATCGCTATTCAAGCAGGCGACAAGTGAAGCAGGAAGACGACATTAACGAAGACGATTTTATTTTTGTTTCGTATGCACCCCGCACTAGGGCACTCTTTCACTTTGCTTGTCCGTTTTACATCTACGACCCGGGCAAACACCAGCAATGCCTTTTCACCGTCGGCCTAAAGTCAATTGACGGCGTTATTGAGCACCTCATGAAACACCATTCCCGATCACCGTATTGTTCAAGATGCTATCAAAAGTTCAATTCGCTAATTGATCGCGATGATCACATTCTGAGCGGTAGATGCAAGAAGCGTTACCCAGACCCATCGGATGGAGTTAATGAAGACCAAAAAGTCTCGATGATAAGAGCCAACGATCCTCACTTGAGTGAAAAAAGACGATGGAGTCGTATGTGGTCTATCGTCTTTCCAGCTACGGAGTGGCCTAGGTCTCCATACTTGGATCGAGGCCGTGGGCTTAAAGCGTCGATGGCAAGGGACTTTTGGGATTTATACGGCGCGCAACTCATCACGCAGATTCTGCAAGGCCAGAGACAGGCAACTTTCCAGGATAACAACACTCATGGCTTACTCTATGAACTAGGGCTACAAGATCTCTTGAACGCGGTTGCTAAGGACTAGGAGTGCCAGAGTAAGGGTACCAGGAGCATGGGCTAGATATCAGGTTGAACATTCAACGCGTGTTATATTCAAGGAGTTCGAGACTTTAGAAGCATTGGTCGATATTGGACATAGATAAAAGCTATAATTGTTCCAAGGGTGGATTGCCGAGACGAAGGATATATAGATTAAAAGTTCTCACGATGAATGGCTATTTGCGCAGACTCAATAAATATCGTTATGAATATCGCCACTTTCCTACTATCATTATCAACCGTCTCATAATCGAAACGTGGGAAACCAGCCCGAATTCCAAAGAACCTGACCAATATCCCCCAACGGGCTTGGCAAAACGAATTTGAGCCTTCAACAGCAAATGGCGATAACAGGAATACAAGGAGGAAATAACAAGAAAGCATATTTTCCAGTTGCAGTCGAGCCTTGCGGCTCCAAGCTTGACTTAGTCTATCTAAGTTTTTGAGAGTCCAGAGCCTCCGTCATTAGTTAAATATCATGGACCACGCTATGCATACCACCGTCAATACTGTGGGCCACGTCAATTGACAACGTTTCCATATGTATTAGAATAGTCGTTGTCTTGATTTGTTGACTCCAAAGAAGCAGTGGGATATCCAACGTAAGGGTCATGAGGATATCCAGGGCCGGGAGCAGTATCATGTTCAGAGTCAATATTATTGTTCTCAGAAGTGTTATGTGCCCCAAAGCCCGGAGCTAGACTTAGTGCACTGTAATTAGTAAACGTATCATGATTCCAAAGAATCAAATTGTCTCTCGCATTCGCGTTCGACGTTCCATGAACACCAGCATGGGGTATGCCAGAGTTGTAACCAAAACCTTGCGTTTGGGGTTGCGAAGGCTGAGAGGGAAATGCCGGGTTAGAAGGCATGTAGGCTGGGGTATCGTAGTTTGGTACGTGTGCTGTCTGAAGCTCTACTTGTAAAGGCACGGAAGAGCTGCTTCGGTGGTCCGGTGAACTCTTGTAGATCCTATCCACACATCGTCTAGCAATCGACTGGACTTCTTCTTTCTGAATGCCTTGTATAGATGCAAGCTCATCTCGAAGTATTGATTCCACCTGCAGACGTGGAACACTGATTTCAACATAGGGTGACGGTCGTGGACGGACTTTGCCTGGAAAGCACTTGTCCCAGATAATGAACCACTTTTCCTTTTCACTTTTCCCTTTGCCTTTGCCTGAGCCAAGCTCATCTCTCAACTCTTTCAACTCTTTGGATCTCATAAAACCCGATTGTCCGATACTGACTGGCTGACATCTGACATTCTGATTGAGGTGGACCTCGAGCCGAAACGCAGCGCCCTGACCACGGAACAGACAGCGACACCTCGGACAATATAGCGTTACATCTTCTGGTAGATCCGTTGGGGACCCTATCGTCACTTCGACCAGCAGGTGTTGGCGCTTGATGTGTTGAATGACGTCGTATAGGCGGGTTAATTTTAAGCCTCTACACTCGGGATATTGGTGGGGGTCGTTTTTGCAAAACGGGCATTCGAATGGTCCAGTTGTCGCCTTTTCTTGGGGACAATTCGCATCATCTTGACCCTTCTGAGCGTGGCGGCGACGCTTGTTAGCCCTGTGGCCGCCTTGAAGGGATGGTTCGCCAGCGACTTGGCGGGGCTCACTGTTCCCCAGGTTCATCTTGGCCACTTGTTGGGGTAGTACATTCGGACTCGACGATGGAGCTTCAGTACTTAATAACACGCAATAAAAGAGAGACGAGTGGTAGAGATTAAGTTTTAACCATTTAGCGAAAGGTGATACCGGCTCCTGATGCACTTAAGGATCAAGTGCAGGAGCCGCAAGTCTGGTAATACGGAGAGTGAATAACCCTGAGGCCATCATCTTTTTACAAACGTTATCATTTTGCTTGGGCACTGATTGAGTCAGGTATCAGTTAGTCCTAAGTGCACTCAGCTGCATATCTTCCAACACAATTGCGAAGAGGAAATTAAACGTTCTTCTGGTTGGAGATAATATGATCGAATTCGAGGCTGCCAAACAATGATTGGCGATGAAGCCTCTAAAAATTAGCGTCCGTCTTGCTTTGTAGAGGCCAGCGCAGGCTCCACTCGAGCGCCTACAATTGACAACGCAGCGCTGAGGGTCGTTGGGGCGTTGGCCACGTACGTTAATCCTAGCGAGGGCCTCAGGTGGGTTGGAATGTAATCTACAGATGAAACCGACGGACATAAATGCGCCAACCTCATTTGAGTGACTTCTCCATCCGGTATTTATGTCAGCTCAGCTTGCTGCATGACAGCAGGCCTCGTCCGCAATTGTGTAGCCCTAGAAAACCACTCTCGATTCTTATTTGCTGATTCTGTATATGATGGCTTTGTTTTAGCGAGGCTGTGATGCGCTTTGTCAACGCTGTCCCAGTTGCGCACTTGATTTCGCCGTTTGTTATTCCGACTGAGCTGTTTTCCGGGAGTTGATGTTTACAGTGCATGGCCAATTGTTTAAGTATGATGTACACAATCGTGGATGAAGCCATTAAATGTGAGAAAATCTACACAATTGCGGAAAATGTTATGTTTATATATACGTTATAATAATGTAATGTCATTTCCCGCCTTCGAAGGGCAGTATGTAACGCTAATCGTAATGCTACAATGATTCCTTCAGAGACGACTCCCCAAAGGTCTGTTTCGATCGTCGATCGTGGATAGGTACGGCATGCTAATAAAGCTGTTCCTGCAGCCCATCGCACCAATTAGGTGCCGTCACAAAGTACAATGACCGCATCCGACACTGGCTGCTGGACCCGGGCCTGGCTATCCAGGGTAGACTGTTAGGACACCTCAGCGTGCAGCGGCAGCCCCAGCCTTCAAAAGACGCGCCAACAAATCCACCCAAGGCACACCTTTAGGTGGTCGCCTTTTCCGGTGTAATGTCAGCGGCTGCGCGCGCCTTGCAGTTGCTTTGTTGTTCCCCGGCTGGTGGTTCAAGGTGGTAACAGAAGCTGTTTGAGAGAGTTGGTTGCTGATAAATTTGGTATTGGATCGATCATTCATGAGGGATTCGTGCTTGATGATGGGTCGGTCTATTTGGTCGCCTCAACCCATGTATAAAGTACAAACCTTGAACAGACGTCGCTCATGTATTTGGCTCAATTGATTTGACGTGTTTCTTCCCGCAGTTTTGTGCCAGCACATCGGCCACATTTGTGCGACATGCTCCCCCATGTTCACACATCCAGTTGGCAGTGCCATTGAATAAATACAAGGCGAGCTGGCCAATCGTTACGAGCAGGATGGAAAGACTATCCCAATTGGGAAGAGTGACATCCATTTTCTACTATTACCCCTCACAAAAGCATGTAGCATTCGTATAATCTGGTCCTACAGCCCCCGGGTCTGACTGCCCTGCGCATTCTGCACTTATACCTCTTTGCTCCGCCTTGAGGCTCAAGTAGTTTCGCAGTCGGTACTTTGAACTTCCATACCGACGGTTTCCCAATGTTCACGTATTTCAGCTTGCAGCGCAAGTAGCCGAACCTTGGTATTTGCAGCTTAGCTGACGATAAGGCCAATCGCACATAACACAAATCTCTTCGAACGAAGGGACTCAACACATTTCGAAGCAATAATGCAGGTAACGCCGTTACGTGACGCAGCAGAGAATTATGCAACAGGTCCAAAATCGAGGTCACACTTTAATACAGGTGTCCCACAATGCTCTTATGGAGGTCCACCAGCTCCGCTAAGGCCACTAAGCCCTGATATTTACTCACAAACACCAAGTAGGTCTCTTGGGATTTGCAAAAGATAGGAAGCTGATATGATTACACTCAACAGTACCCGATAATAATATATTAAATGAGTATTTGATAAGGAGTTTGAAGGAAGGCGCCTACTCGCCTCAAGCTGCATCACTCAATGGGATGGTCTTCCAGGGAAGGAAACTCTCTCAACGGCCAGATACTCCGGCTCCGATTACACGAAGGCCAGTCGTTAAGGGTGGATTGTGTTTGGATGCTCTCAGTCCTACTTCAAGCATAACCAGCAATCAATGTCAGAAAGATGAAGAGAAGCAGAGCGCACAATTTCCATCTCGAAGTTCAACCCCTAGCAAAAGAAGGCGCACAGCTGGATTTGGCGATGATCTTCCGGACCTGGATGAAGATGGTGACCAGGGACCCAATGACAGCATCAAGAGATTCGCCTGCCCATATTTCCGAAAATATCCAGACCGTCATCTCGAGTGTATCAACCTGAAGATGGTCCGCATCTCCGACGTTAAGCAGCATTTAAAGAGACGACATACAGCGCGTTACCCCTGTCCAATATGCTCGGAGGGATTCTCGACCCTTAGTCTGCAAGGAAGTCATATTTTACAACAGAGCTGCTCTCCAGGATCCGGAGCGAATTGGGATAGTGTTTCCTTGGCTTCTCAGAGGGCCCTCCAGGCTCGTTTTGGGAAAACTCTTTCGCCAGAGGCACAGTGGTATGGAATTTGGACGATTCTTTTTGGGGAACGCCGACCTATGCCGAAGCCACATCTGGATGGCGTCGTTAAAGAGGTTATAGCGATTCTGCGCGGGATTTGGCTGGATGAGGGTCGACGACTGATTTCTGAGTTCGTGGAGGCCAAGGATCAGCCGTCCAGTTATAACGACCAACTCTATCAATTGCTTGCGGGTGTTCTAGACGAAGTTGAAGCTCGCTTCGATCCAAAACCTCCTGAAAAGGCCTCTAGTAAAACATCTGTTGTTTCTGAACCAAGCCCGGAGGAATATGCTGGAGTGCGGTTGGATACTGTTTCGCATTATGTTACGGAGGGACCTGACAGCCAACCGCTGGTTGCGCCCTATGACACTACACCCTTGTCTTTTGATTTCTCAGCTGCACAATCAGAGGTTTCTGAAATCTCCTATCAAACATCGGAGCACAGCTTCCCTGGAGCGCAGCTTTTCCAGACTCAATACCCTTATCCTGATAACCCTGTATCAGATTTCCCGTTTTCGGATTACGGTCAGGAATAACATATTCCCATGGATGGAGCTATGCTGTGAAATATCAATATCGTTTCAGTCAGACTACTTGGGGGCAGTACAGGTTCCTAGACTTATTGACTAATGGTTGAAGCTTATGAAATCTCAGCGAGACAGATAAACCCAACACGCTGGAAAATCCGAATTGACTTTCGCCCTTCACACTGGATATTTTTGTCCTTGGAGATGTTCAGTGCAATGTAATGTAATTCTATTACTGTGCTGCTAATTTGAGCGCATCTCGCATCCTTAGAGATGTTCAGTATCAAAGTAATTTCTTTGCAACTCCATAACGAACGGGGAGTTTATGCGGTGCAGATTCTGTAGTTACTATGTGTATGGATCTATTGCTCCACTGGCCCGGTGCCACTGGACTGATCCTCTTGTAATGCTTGGCGGAAACACTTTTGAATAAGTAATAAAACACGGATCTGGACACCTCGAACGTGGACTTCCTCTAAAGCCATGCCAATGCTTCCAGACTAGTTATGTCATCCTCGAGTTCCTCCTCAATTTGCTCATTGAAATGAGCATAGAAATCAAGAAACCCCTCCACATCCTCTACACATCACTGTACCACTCTTCATCATGGACTCCATACCTCCATTTCCACTGCTCGTTGTCCTCATTGCGGCAGTATAGAGCGTATGAACCGCCCCAACCACGGGGGCCACCACCAATTTTGAACGCTACGGCAATTTCCCAATCTTCCCAAAGCCAATTGAGATGATTGTGTTGGTCTTCTCCAGTTCCGTTCCGTATTGACACATAGACAGCCTGAGTCATGGCTTTCATCTTCCCGGGTCGGGGAGGGGTGATGAAGTCGAACTGCGATGTTTCCTTGTGAAATGGGAGACCTGGGCCCGTGATGCCATTGACAAGCATACAGAGGTAATCCAAGTCCGAGGGGGGGAATTCAGCGACCTCGACACCCCTCTCTTCAATCTCTGCCTTGATGCCGGCGAAGTATTCTCGTCTTAGTGAGGGGTCCACTGGGTCATCGTCTACGCCCTCGAGTGAGGCCGACCAGATCAACGAAGAGATGACGCTCTCATCAAGGATGTCTCGTGGCGCTTCAATGGACTCGGGAACTTCTATGAGCTCTTGGATTGCTTGCATTCGTAGGCTCTGTGCGGCCGGTTCTGTGCAATTCGGCGGAGTAGGCTCAGCTTCGACCGTTTCTACTAGAGTACGAAGCAACTTCACGATACCGACGAAGTGCGAATTCGATCTGAATACGTCTTTCCTGATTCATGTTGAGTGCGTGGCTGATTATGAGTGTGATGGTACTGTAAGGTAAAGATGAGAGAGATACTTTTTGTTATTCAACCTCGTTTAGGCAGGACCCGAAATGAAACCCTCTTCTGCAGTCATATTGCGCTAGAACGCATTGAGTCGGGACAAGAGTGATTACGCATAAAGGAGTCCAACCGTTGCCAGCCATGGCTTCGTTGGGATGATGTTGTTGGAATTCCTTTAAAACGGAGCAAATTATGTAAGTCGCGCAGTGTCACAGGCGAGACGTCAAGGAAGGCAGGCAAAAAGTGGGAGATTGTTAAATGTTCCGCTGCCATAATAAGAAAAAGGAACTATGAATGACCTGATTCAGATGCACCGTCATCGCCTGACTTGTCCGCAACGCAGCACGAGACTCCGCGCTTTTTCAACTCCTCGTTATGTGCTCGAGTTCTAGCTCTGTCCTCCTCTGTAGGCTTCCTGGGAATATCCTCCACATTTGGGTTAAACATATCCCTACGAGACACAAACCGGCCGTCGGCAGTGAGAAATCTTTCCGGCATCGGCAAGCCGTCGTAGTACTCTCTGATCTGAGTGGGGTTGAGGCCAACGGCGTCAAGAACATTCCGTTCGGCGTCAAACGTACGGAGCACACCGTCGAAACCCAGTGCACTTATGCCATGTCCCTCCGGATCTCTCTTCATCGATCTTTTTATATCGCGCAGTGACATGTCAGCGGTGGCGGTTTGTTGATCTGTGAGGACTTGGGCCTGAAATCGGTTAATGATTTCTTGCTTTATTGATAACTCTGACAGTTCAACGAACATCCGCTTGCAGCTTTTCCGCCATATTGCCAACGAGGTGTTGGGCGCGGCTGAAGATTTTGAACAAACTGCAAGGATGCAGGTAAGGTAGGTGGAAATGGTGGAAGGAATCACGCGGGTCGTGCAGCGCGTGGGCGAGCGACGTCTATATGCCAATCAACTGAGCTACCGTATATGGAAATCGCCGAAAGGCTGTGACTAGAGGTGGTGCATACTTCAAAAGTCCCACTGTTGGTCGATTGCCCTGCAGATCAAAAGTCCCTCGCCTGTCGAATAGCCAACAACGCTAGACGCAATTGGAGACCTTACCCTTTGAAATTGAGTGCTATGAAGCAGCCATGCATCGCGAGGTTCATTCCGCTGTATTGTATGAGACGTCGCTACCCCGACTAGCATAGACTGTGATAGGGTTGTGCTAGGTGAAAAGAAGTTTCAGCCCCCAGCACACAAAGGTAAAGAACACCAATAAACGCATACATCACTTTTGCCTAATGCTATATGAATTCAATCCCTATGCATTGAATGGAACATAAGATATCATTGATCCTATAGGACAGGGTGTTATATAGTTTTAATATAACTATATAATGGTATAAGTACTAATTATTAACTCAGATAATCTCTCCTTTCATGATATAGCGTGGCGAAGACGACTGGGACTTCGTATGGCAATCAATCTAATGTATACGCCTTCTAATGTCTTTGATCAACGCTCCTATGCTGTACGTTGCCTTCTGCAGTTTATCCTTGCCATTCAACCTCTGTGGATTTGAGCAACAATGTCATATCTTCTCCTTCAGCTTCGCCTGCATAGCATCTCTCATAGCCTCTACAGGAGCTTCTTTTCCAGTCCACAACTCAAACTGGGCATATGCCTGCTCCTCCAGTACATCAACGCCCCTGTACACTTTCCAACCAGGATGTCGCTCAGCAACTGTCATCATTCCTGTCACTTGCGGTCTATACGCCATCTCTACCAGCACTCCATCTCCAGCTACTGAGAACAAGGCACTGGGAATCTTCTCAGCCCCCAGGTCATCGGCTGGCACGCAGGCGACTATTAGCCTGATCTGAACATCCTTCGCGGTGGCAGCCTCCTCCAAAGTTGCAAATGCCCGGGTCTTGAGGTCAGGAAACCTCGACGCTAGATCCTCGGCCTTACTCAAGGTCCTGTTGACGACGATGAGCTCCCCAAAGCCCAGAGTCTGGACAGCGTAGCATGCCGCTCTAGCAGCACCTCCAGCCCCAAGCACCAAAGCTGACGATGAAGCAAAGTCTCGAGCTCCGAACTTCTCAACACATCTCTTGATGCCAATCCAGTCAGTGTTATCACCATGAAGCACTCTTTTCCCGTTGACCTCTTTGACAACAACAGTATTGATAGCTCCAATGCTCTCGCCTCTTGGAGAGACTGAGTCCAGGAGCTTGCCGATCTGCAGCTTGTGCGGAAACGTGACAGATGCACCGCCAAAGTTGGGTCGATGAATTATGCTCTCAACTGACTCATCAACATTCTCGCTTTCGTGAATCTGGTAGTGATGTGGGAGGTTCAGAGCCTTGAACCCAGCGTTATGAAGAGTTGGTGATAGGGAGTGCGAAATGTTATGACCAAAGATGTAGAATTGCTTCTGATCATCTCCTTGAGGACCCTGTGGCATGGTATCAGAGGAATGGGTCATTGTATTCGTTGTAAAGCTGGCGGGGCTAGTAAGACGTTGGTATGATGGACTGCTATTGTCGGCAACCATATTGAACGGATGAGGGAGTATCAGAGAGAGATGAATGGTATTGAGATCAATCATCCCTCCGATAACAGAACAGAATATTAAATCATGTGTTTTCTTCCACTGATAAGAAGTGGAGTCCCTATTATTGTGGTAAACCAGTCACCAAGGGAGTGGGAAAGAACTTTGCCGGCTAGAGCAACATCCACTTCTAGGTGACTTTAGTGCATTCCTCCTTGTCAAATAGCTTAGCACTTCTCTCAGAGGCACAGTGATGCTTAGCGGCCAATTTCTGGCCACATTTCAGGGGTTTTGATTATCTAGGTTGTAGTCATAGCGCATGATCCGTACGAGTCGTCGACGTTTCAAGGGCATGGCTGGCAACAGAATCTATCAACAGAATGCTGAACAATCCAACATGCTCTCTCCTTCCGATCAGAATCCCATGTCGAAGAGGTGTTCAAGATTACTAGGGGCATCATCAAGCATTCCAAGATGCTGCATGAACTCTGGTGGGTTGGCCAGCCTGTCTGCTCGTTAGTTGCGAAGTCGGTCCATACTCCTTGTAAACTTACCAATCTGTTGAGTCCAAGGTAGCGAGACTATCAAAAAGGCCGTCGTCTTCAATATTTGAGACCAAGTCTGGGTCCATTGGGAATGAGATTCCGCCTCCTGGTTGTGCATTTGTTTCATTGTGCGGCACTGAATTGCCCACCTTATTCGACCGCAGTGTTGATGGAGTGGGCGGAAGATCGAATTGCGATGGTACTGGTTCCTTTCCGACTGCAAGGTGCATTGGGAGGAGCGAATGATTAATGTTACCAACAGATATAAACTGTGAAACGTTCGAGGCATCGTCTTGGGACGATTTTCCCAGCGACTCTTGTAAGGTATCCAAACATTTCGCAACGGCTTCTTTAGCGCAATGGAGATCGTCGCCGATATTACTAGCAGTATAATGCCCTTCTTGGTGACGCAGAGACCTCGTAACTGATTCCATGCAAGCCCTGACGACAGGTGAGATAGCACAACGACCTATGCTCCGAACGCGTTTCTCTGTGAGGCTAGCTAAGTATGAGACATTCCCCCAATAGCCGCTTGGGCGTTCGAGGATAGGACGGTTGGACATCAGAGACTCGGCTGCTGTTAGTTCAAATACGGCTATTGAAGCTATCCAGAGACCGAGAGCCTGAGGTGATAAGCTGGTAGCTTTCAAGTTACCCATAGCGCTTAAGTTCTCTTTGCATAAGCTTATGAGTTCGCCAAAGGTCTGAGCTACCGGCAGGTTCTTTTTGTGGTGGATAAGTCCATTTAATGAGAGAATTGCTTGGACCGATCGGTTGAAAGTACTTATCACATGCCCCGGAACATGTGAGTTTGTTTTCACTTGGTCTTGCTGAGATTGGGGTTCAACGAGGATCTTGAGGTTCCAAGGCTCCCACTCCTCGTTTCCGTCAGCCAACAAGCCGCCTCGAAGCAATACATGGGAGGATGTGAGATATGGAACAGTATCTAGACGTGCTGCAACCATCGTCTCTAGTGTTGTGCAGCCCATAATTGTCCGTTTTAAGCCATCTTGGCTTGAAGGATCAGTCGTGGTGCCTTGAGAAAGTAACCCAAGGGATATCGCTGTATATATAGCCCGACCTATTGTAGTCCATGCTAAAGACCATCGTTTCTGATCCATTTCAAAGAGGCATATAATAAGCAGAGCTCGGACATGCCCCAGATCAAAGACAGTTGGGTTTGCGAACAAAATTGTCTCGAGTAGACTTTGTGGTGATTTGAGGCTATGTATATCATCGGGCTTCCTGCTGGAGTTACTTAATAGTGTTGTCGACTGGTATGAGGCGTAAATAAGCACAGCATGAAGAAAAGCTAGTTCTCCAGCTGACAGTGAACTAATAGTTGTCGTCGATGGCTCGTTGGATAGTGTGTACGCAGTGCGCAAGAGTTCGTGCTTTTGCGATATCGGAAACCAACAATGCGTCGTCTCGAAATAGAGGTCAAGGAGATATGACCAGTTTTTCGGAAGGTCAGGGATAGGGGATGGCGTGGAATTAAGAGGCTGCGAGGAGGGTTCTGGTTGGCGGCTGACGGTGGTATGAAACAATTCTCCTCCTTGTGGTCGAAGAGGCGAATCATTTGGAATAGGTAGAGGAGAATAGTCAAAGGTTGGTAGGTCTGGCTGTGCTGTACTGGTGTCCATCGGGGTCATAGGAGCCCCTGTCCCATTCTTTGTTGATACCAAAAGCGTAAGACCTTCAACCACCTTTGTGTCGAAGATCTGGCTCGAGTCTGTACCTTCTTCATCAAACTCACTCTCCGTAGAAAGAAGACTTCCCATTTTCTTAGATACGGAGGACTTGTGCCATGTTTCGAGTAGGAGGTCGACAGAGATATTTGTGTCATGTAGACCAGAGGCAGGACAGAATGATGATTGTTGAATAACCCCCTCGAGAAGTGCACATATCCACTCTTCACTCCCCTGGATGGACTTGAATATCAATCCTAGCAATGTTTCAATACCTCTCACGTAGCCTGGTCGCAAACCTCGTTTCTTTGAGGGTCCATAGCTGCATGTCCGGTTGTTATCGATGCATGACTTGCACGATGGTCGTTGGCCACCACATCGGTCTTTGCGTCTCCTACACTCGTTGCATGCTCGTGTAATTCGATGCCGATTACGTCCGCTGGGCCCCTTTTCTGAAGTCTCCGTGTCGGTCCTCGCCCGTTTTGAAGCTCGTGGACTGGCTTCTGGCTGACCTCTGCTTCTTGTTTCCGGTGAAGTCGTCGACATTGTGGGCCATCTAGCTGAGATTATCTTATCGTCTGGACATTGTTTCGTTCCTCTCAACTGCCGATGGTTGACGGCAGCCAGATTTCATCGACACTCCAATTCATCAGACTCACTCATCGTAAACATCTTGCTTGATCCTTTCCTGATTCAGTAAGCGTTGTGCGGGGTGTCTGGGGTCTGGCTGGAGCGGCAGAAATTTCTACCGCCGATCGTTGATTGGCTAGGAATATGCCGCGGCCACTTACCTACCCTGGGCAGTATCAAGGGTCGGCTATACGATTAAACACGCTCGAGGTAAAGGTATGTTTGGGCCGCTCAGAGAACAGCGTCATGGCCTCTTGTATACCCATGACTCTGGCGACTCGAAAACACACATCTTGGATTTAGGCCTGATGCTTCAACGGGCCTAATCATCCCCTTCACACGGAGAACCATCGTCGGCCCCAGCAAAAGACTGGCTAAATCATGGCAGCTTCAATTACGACGACGCCTTTAGGGCCTTCGAGAGTGCAAACTCCACAAACACCTTCCACAAGAACATGCACCCCCAATCACTCTCAAACCAGAAACAATTATGCGCCAAACGCCTCTATCGCACTAGTTGGTATGCGAGGCAGTGGCATGTCAACCCTAGCAGTCATGGCTTCAAGCGCCTTGGGCTTCCGCATTCTGGATGCGGACCAGTATTTTTACAGAGCAACAGGTCTTTCCAGAGCAGTTTACAAGTCCACCAATGGTATCGCACAATATCGACAAGAAGAATTGAGACTAATGAGATCTATGCTCTTCGACAACCCAACCGGTGCAGTTATTGTGTGCGGTCCTGGTGTTGTCGAAGGCACTGGAAAGGAATGGCTTGCAGAGTATGCCAAGGATCATCTCATTATTTACATCTTGCGTGATGCAGAAGAGATTCAACGGCATCTGAGGGTATTTGACGTGGAAACTATTCGAGATCTCACTCGTCGTGCAGCCCCAGCTTACAGGAAACTGTCCAGTTTTGAGTTCTACAACATCTCAGATATGTCTCTATGTAAACTTGATACTGCTACCTCACGTGGAGATATATCGCCTAGGGCTCTTGCACTCAAGAAGGTTGAAGAAGACTTTCTGCAGTTGATAAACAACATCACACGGCGAGACGACTGCTGTAGCAAATACAAAGCGAAGAACAGTCTCTCGTCTATACCACTCGAGACGAGAAAGTTTACCTATACCTTGTCTCTACCGCTATCGACACTCAAAACGCTTGTTACCGAGTTTCGCGGACTGGACACTGAAGCAGATGCTCTTGAACTTACAATACCTGCTTTAAGCCTTTGCAATGAGGTTCGCGCCGAGGAAACAGCGGCAGATCAAGTCAGCAGACAGTTCTCCATTGTTAGGAGGAACATCCGGCTTCCAATCATATATCACATCGACATATACGGAAGCGAAAAGAGAATTTCCGAGGACGAGTATTTTGAGCTTCTGCATCATGGGCTTCGACTCGCTCCGGAGTACCTCTGTGTCGATCTCCAATGCGATATAGCCAAGATCCAGAATCTCATTGCTTCCAAAGGCCAAACAAAGATCATCGCACACTACGTCGTTTCTGATCCAGCAGAATGTGGTTGGAACTTGCCAAAGCAATGGGCTATGATCGAACGAGCTCAGAGTCTCAGATGTGACATCATCCGCATCTGTCAAGAGGCAAGGTCCGTGGAAGACAACTTCGCCGCCCAGCACTTTATCCATCGAGTCAAATCGTCGCCAGATCACACCATCCCATTGATAGCATACAACACTGGCCGTCTTGGGCGCATGTCCTGTTATCTCAACCCTATCCTCAGCCCAGTCACACATCCGCTGGTCCGAAGGTTGGCCCCGAACTGCCCATCGAATGCTTTGCTTACCGTGCAAGAAGCACAGAAAGCAGTCTTTTCATCCTTCCTACTCGATGGCCAGTATTTCGGCATCTACGGGAATTGCACGTCGAAGAGTCTGTCACCAGCGATGCATAATGCGGCTTTTAAGCTCCTGGGCATGCCGCATCAGTACAACATCTTTCTTCACGAGTCAATGGACCAGCTTTTTGAACTTGTTAAAGACAACACCTTCGGAGGTGCGAGTATAACTTCACCTTTCAAGACGGCTATAATACCCAAGCTGGACTTCTTGAGTGAAGAGGCAAGGGCTATTGGAGCTGTCAACACCCTTTTATGTCTGAAGGAGCCTACCATGGACTCTTTACTTGACAGAAATACCGCTGGGCCAACGCTAGCTCTCTTTGGTGAGAATACTGATTGGATCGGCATTCATACCTGCGTCCAACGAAATCTATCTCCTATCAACGCTGTCAGAAGACGGACGACAGGGCTTATTATTGGCGCTGGAGGTATGGCGCGTGCTGCTGCGTATGCCCTTATTCGCCTCGGCGTGAAGAATATTCTGATTTATAACCGAACTCCCTCGAGGGCAGAAGAGCTCATCAAGCAATTTGATAGGCAGTATAAAACCGAAAGTGAGAAGCCTTCTGTGGATGGAGTCGACACACAGAGCGGAAGCCTTGATCAACCTTCGTTTAGAGTCATCGGTTCAAAAGAGGACGCATGGCCTGAGGATCTAAGCCTACCAACAATTGTCATTTCATGCGTGGCAACGCGAGAGATTGACGGGCAGTGCTCAGCAGACACAAGTCTGCCGGATCATTGGCTTTCAAGTCCAACTGGCGGCGTCGCAATTGAGGTAGGCAATATATATATTGCACCGTAGAATTAAGCTAACATGCGCTTACAGCTCTCGTACATACCGCTAGAAACTCCACTGCTCAAGCAGATAAAGTCTTTAGCAGAGAAGGGATGGATACCCGTTGATGGTCTGCAGGTCCTACCAGAGCAGGGAATGATGCAGTTTGAGTTGTTTACTACCAGGCGAGCACCAGCTTATCTCATGCGAGAAGAAGTGCTTAGAGCATATAAGGAGCGCGTAGAAAGAGCAGCGGATACATAGGCACCTAAACAAAGTAATCAATGACATTTAGCGAGACCATACTACTAATATTATGGCTGGGAACGCTCTCGATGCGTCTGACTTTGCTCAAAGCATCAAGCTCCTTTTCTCAGACCTTGAGATGTGTCACGTGCGGAGATAACGGAAGGCTAACTCCTAGCTAAAGGTACGTTACCTATGAGATGAACGATTTGAGATGTTGCAATTAAGAAAATGACTATTTACAAATTGAGAGCAGAAATTGTCTTCACCCTCTATGCAGTGAGGCACCGGATGAAGAAATTGGATAATCGATTAGCCATTGAACCTCGGGCGTCGCATCTCGGGCCCGATTCCGCCGGAACAGTATTTTGCCGTCTCAATTTCGTCATTCTGGTCTTGAGCAGCATCAAGCATCGCCGGTTGATACACTAGATCCAGGAATATCCGGATTCAACAACATCCATCGTCACTGCAAATCTGTTAAGGCAGCCCATTGTACAAAATGAGTTCTTTCCAGCCTGCCATTTTATCAGCCTCCCTTGGCCGAGCATGGCTCCACGACTTCGCCATCAAGGCCAAGCAGGCCTCAGAGCATGGCTTTCAAGGTATTGAAGTCTTTTACGAGGACCTTGAATATGAGGCAAAAAGACTGCACAGTGTCGAAACTCCCAGCAATGACCAGATTCTCACTGCGGCATCGCACATTCGCGAGTTGTTGGATGGCTTGAAGCTTACAGTTATTGGTCTCCAGCCATTCTTGTTCTATGAGGGTCTAAAGGACCGGGAGCAGCACGCTCGACTTATCGAAAAGATCAAATTATGGTTCAAGATCGCAAAGATCTTGGGTACCAACACGATTCAGATCCCTGCCAACTTCCTCCCGGCTGATCAGTTGACCGGCGACATGGACGTCATAGTAGGAGATCTCGTCGAGCTAGCTGATCTGGGCATCAAACAAGATCCCCCAATTCGGTTTGCCTACGAAGCGTTGTGTTGGAGTACCCATGTCGACACCTGGGAGAAGTCCTGGGAAGTAGCCAAGAAGGTCGATAGACCCAACTTTGGCCTGTGTCTCGACACATTCAACATCGCCGGGCGTGTCTGGGGCGATCCAGCTTCTCCAACTGGCAAGACACCCAACGCCGATCGAGATCTCAAAGAATCCTTAGAGAGACTTGTCCAAGAGATCACTCTCGACAAAGTGTTCTACATCCAAGTCGTCGATGCTGAAAGGATGGAAACTCCCCTTGTCAAAGGACATCCCTTCCATGTTGATGGAAATCCGGCGAGGATGAACTGGTCGCGAAATGCCAGAGCTTACATGTATGAGACCGACCGAGGTGCTTATCTCCCTGTTGAGGATATTGCCAAGGTGTTGATTCATGATATGGGGTATAGGGGATATGTTTCGATGGAGTTGTTTTCACGAACTATGGCTGAGGAGGGGGATGATGTACCGAAACAACATGCGGAGAGGGGTATCGCAGCTTGGAAGAAATTTGTTGAGAGGTTGAAGCTTAACGAGATCTAGGTAGATTAGAAACAAGAAGCAATAATGAAACATCTTCACAGGTCGTAAGAAAACATAGTTGAAGCCTTGAAAATACTTTTCGTCGATTTCTACACAAGATCTAAAAGTTGATGCCAGGGCTCTTCTCAGCCGAATCAATAAGAACCTTCCACGCTCCCTCCCTATCAAGCTTCTTCACCCTCTCCTCACCAGCCCAAAGCCTCCACTGCTCTTCAATCTGATACCCAATAACATGCGTCCCTTCCACAGTAGGCCAGCCATTTTGCTCCGCCAGCTTGATCATTCTTGTCCGTCTTGGCTTGAAGCACATGTCAAGCAAAACTCCCTTCTCAGGTCGAAACAGAAACTCCTCCAGATTGGCTCTGACAGCAAGCTCGTCTGGCGTCTGGGGTTCAAAGTCAGGCACAGTACCGACAACGTAGTATGGTGTCTCAAGTTTCTGGGCCTCTCCCTCTTTGACGTGAATGATAGTCGGCACAGGTGAAAGCTTCTGAGAGTCTTGTATGAGATCGATGACTTCCTGCTCATCGCGGTTCAATACGTAGATAGTTGAGGATTGGAAGTATGAGCTGAGTGCATACACAGCAGCTCGACTAGCGCCTCCAGCACCAACGATCAATGCTGGCTTGTTCAGAACCGGCACACCAGCTTGGTCACCCTTCTCAAGAAGACAGCCCTTGATTCCGCGCCAATCAGTATTGGTTCCTCGAAGCTTTTTAGGATCTTCCCAGTCTCGGTAGACGTTATTGCAAGCGCCGATAGTGGCAGCAAGGTCGTCTAATGCATCGAGGCGAGGAATGATGGCGTTCTTGTAAGGCATCGTCACGACCAGACCGGCTGTGGTATCTTTTCGTGCAAGGTCCATCAACTCATCGAGGGTAGCGCATTCTGTGGCGTAGAATGTCCATGGGAGGCCGAGTGATTGTGCGATATGGTTGTGCATTGGCGGAGCGATGGAGTGGCCGACTCCAATGCCAACGAGGTGCAAGGTGCGTTTCTCATGATCTTCTAAAGACATTTTGATGATGATTGTCCGATATGATTGAACATGACTGCTATTCATGTTCTAATTTCTAGTTGAGTTTATCTATATCATGGCATTCCCCAGGTCTTGGGCGCGGAGTATTCTTCTGCCGCTTTGGGGAGCGACATCTCCGCTGGGCTAACCCCTCACTACTCCACCTGATACCGAAGCCCGATTGTGATTGTCCCCATTTCATACAGAAAGGTCTCAACTATACAATAATAAAAGTTCTATTAGTCTGTTCACTAAGCATGGGTCTAATTAGCACTCGGCATTGCGGAAGTGGATAACATCAGTCTACGGTATAGGCGGTCTAAATCTCCTCTGCTGGTTTGGCCATTGATTACATCTAGTCACTCATAAAAATAAAGCTTGATTCCAGTATCTTGGCACTACACTTTGTATGGGAAGTCTCCCTAGCCAGACCTACTTTCCAAAGAAACAGAATTACACGTTGGGTAAGCTCCACAGGAAATCCCAAGATCTATCTTCTGGCTCGGCTATGTCAGGGTCATCAGTGGCGAAGCCGAATGGAGCTATGCTGGGGTCAAATGGCAGGGCGAGCCAGTTATCCACAGCTGGCATCGTCAAATCTCCTAGGGTATCGTCTCCTTGAGGTACGCTGGTGTCGAATATCCATTGTGAGGTTTGATCTACAGTATGAATCCCATGGGGAATCGTAGTTGGAACCAAGCTTTGCCTATACCTCTCCAAGTGCATATCCAGCAACTCTCCATACCGAGAAGCCAGATGCATCTCGTCGAGATTACTATTCCTCAATGCTCGTATACTTCTCTCCAATATTCTAAGGGAGGTTTCAAGATCTGTTGTTCGGATGCCAAGACTTAGGGCTTTTAGAAGGAAGATGGAAGCCATGATGATGCGAAGGAATACTCGAACGGGACAGTACCGGAGCGTACCAGCCTCGAATAGCCTGTTGACTGACTCGAGAGCCTGGCATGAAGAGTCGATAACCTCTTTGATGAAGGAATAGTCTGTTGCCGTGATAGATGACTGCAGAACATCGGTATCGATGGAATTTGGCGGTCTTCTCCCAAGGACTCGATCAACGGCGGCTTGAATGCCAAAAGAATTCATGAAGGCTAGGAGATAGTTGAATTCAATAGTCAGGTCTTCGTAAGCATGCGAACTTAAATCTGAAGTGATGAGTCATTAGCACAAACCAATTTATAAAAGAAAAAGGCATGACGTACTATCGTGGCTGAGATGGGTTGTCTTCCATCCTGCCAGCTGTTTCTGAAAATGTTTGATGATGTTGACGTATCTGCAGCTACTCAGGATTTCTCGAATACCTGCAGCCGAAGGGCATAAAACATCGATAATGGTTCTGGTAAGATTGGTCAGATCAAGCCATGCTGTCACGATGGCTGAATCGCCCTGCACGTCTCTGCTGCAAGACTCTGACATGAAGCGCGAGACAGAAGTGGGCATCATGGAAGGACATCCTAGTCGACTTGACTGCTGCTCCAGAAATATATATAGTAGATCGCGCAGTCGTGTCTGCTCGGCCTTGAATCCAGGTGGTTTTGCAGACACATCAACTCTTTCGCCATCATCACAAAGTCCAAGCTCAAGAGCCAAAGACTGCACACAGCCTAGCAACATCCAAGACATGCGATCCGAGGTCTTGGCGGGTAGTATGACATCTCTTAGCCACTGAGCTTCGTTATCATCAGTAGTATCTGCTTGATTATCGAACTGATCATCCCGAGGATCGAAGTCGGTGAGCAAAGTAGACGAGTCCCAACCATCTGAAGCCGGCGGCAAGTGAATCGCTTGTGGGTGCCATTCTATGATCAACAGAAGAGCTTCGATGGACCCTCGGGTTCTTGTCTTTGCTTTGGATCGCTTTTCTTGGCCAAAGATGATTCTCATGACGAGATGCTGACAGTGCTCCCATAGTCGGTGGTGGACAATTGTACTCCTGGCTAGACCACCGTGACCGCTCAGGACGTGGTACCGGGATGATATCATCAGGATGACACAGCAGAGGAGAGGCTCTTGTGTGATGAGCTTGTAGTGTCTTTCATGGCTTAGGTCAAAACCTCGCGACACAGGAGATAGCGGTGCTAGATTTTTCTGAAACCTGCCAATGAGACGATTAATCATGACATCATGCATTCATTTTGAACGACGATACTTACAAGTCAATGTAATTGACTGCCTCTTCGGCGGTGAACCAGCCCATTCTGACGAAGCGGAAAGCCCGCCATACCGTCAAAGGACTGAGAGAGACGGGGAAAATGTGGTTGGGCCTAGATGTCATGACAGAGGCAGTTGTTCCAGGACTCGACGTTTCGGCGCCACGATGCAGTGTATGCCGTGTTGTGGGCCCTTGATTGCTAGGTGAGGTACCCTCCTTGTTGGCTTGTTCGATCGCAGGCTGGTACAGAAGCCGCAGTGCGTCATTCCCATTCGAAACAAGCGTGGTGGTGATTTCACCTGCAGGTCCTGTAGAGCTTATAGACGGTGAAGTTTCGTCCATGACAGCTTGCTGTTGGCGTTGAGGCAAGTCGTGCGCCAATCCATCGCTGACCGATAAAGAAATGTCGGGCAATGGCAAATCATTGCTGTCGTCGAATACTTGTGATGGATCATGCGTAAACGGGTCTTGGCTCAAATTGGCTTGAGCCGGCGAAGTGCTCGCCATGACAGTACCATGTTCTGAGCCCGGATCTGGTTGGACAATACCACGTTAACGAAATGTGTTGCAGAGGGTGAAGAGATGGATATAATATCTGAGGCTAATAATGACTTCATTCACAGACTGAGGCTAAAGATGACACGTACCTTGTTCCGATGATCCTCTTCTGTTGACAGTCTTATTCCGTTTCCGGTGAGACCGCTCGTCGCTAAAGACACAGTCCTTAACCTCTCTTTGGCATCTTAAGCAAGACGCGCCAGGTTTGTCGATGATGCAGCGGATCTTCTTCTTCCGACACAACTCGCAAGCGTGGTAGCCCCGGCGGAAATCACGCACGCGTCGTCTGCGGGAGGGTTCAGCAGTGCCGTGCAAAGTGGGCTGTGATTGTGCGTCAGCGTCCATTGGTGCTTTTCTGACCCGAGGGAGTTTCTGGGTGGTCGATTGTCTGAGAATCCTGAGAATCGGAAAGTGGCGGATGATGACGGATATAAGTACCTCTCTGACGAATGTCGCTAGTCATTAGGTGACGGACTAGTTCAGTGGGCTAGCTTGGCGTCGTGCGGGGGATTTACGGGCTAACTCCCAGTTCGCTTTGGGGCGACTGGAGAAATCTGGCTTGGGAAATGTCTTCCGAGTGTAAAGAACAGATCATAATGATTTACTACGTGTTGGCGACTCTCGAAATTAGACCGATATGATGTGCCCAAGGACAGAAGAAGCTGACAGTATGATTGTAATGTTGCAAGGATCGAATCTTGTACTATTGAACAGAATAACCAACCACCTATGGGATAGATACACCCATGCAGACAAACTTGTTGGAAGGATCATCCACCATTCCAAGAAATCAGAACAAAGTACTATGTTATGTGAGGTAGCGGAAGTTCTTGTTCTTATCACCAAGCTCCGTAACATCAACAGCCATGTCGGAATCAACGGGGCCATGTTCACGGTCTCTTCTCTTGTTCTCACGTTCCAGAGCAAAGTGTAGGCCTAGTGCGAGGACAGAAATGAGTCCGGTCAATCCACACCCAATAGCAGTGCCCCGAAGGTAAAGAGGTCTGGTCAAGGATTGTGTTAGTGTCCAAACGCCTAAGTACGAGATTCTGAAATGAGCAAAAGGGAAACTTACCCGTCGGAACTGGGAAAGACAACACTGCTAACAAAAGAGGAGCATTGACCAAAGGTAGCTAGAATCGCCAATCCAGCACCCTTCTTGGAGTCTCCTCCCTGATTGTTCAGTAGCCAGGTGATGTTGATGGCCAGCGCAGGAAAGATTCCACAAGATGCGAGGAAGATGGCGGCATAACGGGTTGCCTTCTTAGACTCATCCTGAACAACGACTAGCATCAGGTAGCCAATGAAGCCAACAAAAGCGCTGCCACCGACGACGTATCCTCTCTTGCCATACCTATCGCTCACCAAAGCTGCCAGCACGCAGCAAAGGAAAGCTAGAAAGTATGGCGGTGCAGTGAGGCCCTGTGCAGTAACAGATGAGTAGCCCATGTCGCGGACAATTGTCGGGAGAAAGTTGGAAAGGCCGGCGAAAGAGTAGTTGCAGCAGAAGTGGATGACGGTATGGACATAGTTCTGGTAGTCAGTCAGGCCAGCAAATATCTGATTCCAGCGAACTCCAGTCTTCTTTGTGCGATCGCGGACCTGGAGCCGCTCAACAGCATAGGTGGCATCTTTCTCAGACAGATATTTGGCTTTGTCTGGCGAGTCTGCCAGGAAGAACCAAGCGACGAGGGAGAAAGCTACAGTGGGGGCGCCCTCTACAGAAGAAAAATAGTCAGAAAGCTGAGAGCCAGGCGACTGAGCAAGGTTATTTTCACGTACCGATGATGAAGAGGTATCTCCAAGGCTCCAGTGAGCCACTGATATGAGTGATACCGTACGCCAACGCAGAAGCGAAGCAATTCGCCAACGGCGACATCCCCAGGAGGAGAGAAACACGAAAGCCTAGTTCATCACGACGGTAGAACAAGGACAGAAAATACGGTGCACCTGCACCAAACGCAGCCTCGAATATACCAAGCAGCGATCGGCAAGCAATAAATCCACCAAGATTGTGCACAGCACCAGCGCACATGGCTGCTGTTCCCCAACTAGAAGAAATACACGATTAATGCCTATCATGGTCACATTGAGATAGAGACTTGCTTACCAAACGCATAGCGCGGCGACGTATTTACTCGCAGGGAGGATCTTCCAGAATAGGCTCGTCCACTCGAAGCAAACATAGCAGATGTAGAATGCGTTGAGGACCCATGCCCACTCAGAGTCGCTGAGGCCTAGGTCATCTTTTGCGCCGGCGGTTTTGGCGTTGCCGATATTTCCTCGGTCGAGATAGGATAGGATGTATAGGCAGCAGACGATAGGAAGAAGACGGCGGTCAAACTAGATAACCATCAGTATAATTGTTATATGTATCACTGGTAGTAGCTTACTGTATTCTTGATACGCTTGTTGGCCTCTTCGGGAACGTCAACGCGTTGCTGTTCCTGGTGTTCTGGTGCATGTTCAAGTTCCTCTGTGCCCAGGGACATCTTGTGCTCAGACTCTGGGTGATTCATCATGATGGAGTACCAAAAGGTCAAATGGGAATATAGATGAAGCTTGATGAGTTGGGAGTGTCGAGGGGTTTCAAGGGGTTTTAGTAGTCGAGAGATGGCCTATCGCCTTCTCAACGCTTTGGGGCTATCTTCGACAGATCCCGTCAGTCTCCGGGGTTCAAAGTTTGTAGCTCGCAGAAAGGGGGCAATCTGATCTAGAATCCAGATTCAAGATGCGGGGACCCCGCATACCCCGGATTTTCTGAGAACTATCCGGGGAGGTCTTCTTAGATCCGGAGCTTGCTCTGCTCCGGATAGATGAGTATCCGTCACTTTCCGAGCATATCCGAATCTCAACGGGCTCGAACCTTTACCTATTCCTAGACCTCATCTATATAAGGTCTTTCTTAAACGTCTTTGTTTCGACTGTTCATCATCAATCATCTCATCAATCCTACAGCACACACCAGCATCAAACAATCCCATTCACAATGTCCAAGTCCATCGTCAACAGCACCCCTTACCCCTTCCAATTCAACCCCCCAACCCTGCAAAAGCCTGGCAAGCCCGGCCAGACCGCAGATGTAACGGGTACTCTGAAGAACGTCCGCGGCAAGATCCCATCCGTCCACGCGTCAGCTCTTCGCACAATGATGCTTGAAGCTCACAATGACCCTACCAAGATCCTCGCCCACTGCTGCAGCTATGACGGTCTTTCATCACGACTCTGTGAGGAAGCTGGTTTTCCAATGATCTTCCTTGCTGGGTATGCTGTGGCTAGTGCTTACGGTTTGCCTGACACTGGTTATATCGCTATGGCTGAGGTGTGCGATAAGATCCAGGAAACAGTGCGGCAGGTCTCTGTGCCTGTCATGGCAGATGGAGACACAGGCTACGGCAGCCCACTGAATGTGAAAAGAACGGTGGAGAGTTATGCCCACGCCGGCGCTGCTGGAATCATGATCGAGGATCAAACCTGGCCAAAGCGTAAGTCTTCGATAACTCTTCCTGCAATATCATGATCTAAAGCTAACTGCCCAGGCTGTGGCCATACCAAGGGCAAGTCTGTTGTCTCTCGTGGCGAAGCATATGCTCGTATCCAGGCTGCTTGCGACGCTCGCGATCAAGGCAAGGATATCTTTATCCTAGCGAGAACCGACGCTCTGATCCACGGCTGGGAGGAGGCCTTGAGCCGTGCGAAGGAGTTCAAGAGAATCGGTGTCGATGCCGTTTTTGTCGAGGCCCTTCCCGATCGTGAGTCTATGCGGCGATGCGTAGAAGAGATTGGCATCCCTACATTTGCAAACAGTAAGTCACTTCACTTAGCTTCAATTTCAGTATAATGATATGAGTCGTGCTAACTAATTGTGTTAGTCATTGAAGGGGGAAAGACCGAGAATCTGTCTGCCAAAGACCTCGCGGAACTAGGATTCTGCGCTGTGGCTTATCCCTGGACGCTTGTTGCTGCTAAGCTTAAGAGTATCCGCGAGACACTGGAAGAACTCAAGAAGAGTATGACTGTTGGAAAGCCGCCTATGATACTTTCATACAATGAAGTTTGTGAAGGCGTCGGATTCAATAAGTACTGGGATCTAGAGGAGAGGTACAAGTTCAAAGACGACGGTCTCGTAACTGATTCCACAAACGGTCATTCTTAGTCGTTATATCTAGTACAAAACTTCAGATCATCCCCGTGAGGGCTCAGTGGAGATAGTAGGGACCTGATATCTACCAATTGAACTGAACACGTTTCTGTAGTGTCAAACATACTCAAAATTCCGCTATGTGGCATTGAACTACTAATCCTTTACAAGGACACGACGATTCTGGGCTCAAGAGTGACTATAGCAAAGTCCCTCTTTTCTTCTCAACATGTTTCTTTCTCCTCAACATCTTATAACAGGAGCGAACAGCTCATCGACAATCTTCACATCCCATCGAGGTCCATCCCCAAAACAGACACAGCTATCGTACAGCCTGCACTTGACATTTTCCAATAAATAGTGTAACCCTGTGCTCCCTTGTCCAAGCGCAGTGTTTCTCAAACTCTCCAAGAAATCATCACTCATTGTCTTCTTTAGTCGTTTCTCAATCCCAATACACGATAGCCATTGGTCTGGATCCTTACCCGTGGATCGATACTCTGTCTCAATAAGATTGCACAGTACAAGCCCCAGATCCTTTTCAGCGGCGACAGTATGTGCTTGGCTAATGGAAGCGGTTTGCTTATACTCGACTCTTGCCTTTGCCATGGTTTCGATGAAAGAGGGCTTGATGTCTGCTGTGGCTTTTGAGTGCTTCAGACCTTTTTGGATGACTGTTTTGGCGTTGTGTTGCGTGCATACTGTCTGGTAATGCTCCATGACGGACCAGAAGAGAAGACCAGCAAATGTCTCTGCACCAGCGCCAAGGTATGGCAAGATATCTTGAGGAGGGAGCGAGACGCGGAGGTAATGCAATGGGTCTAGCCACATGCTACACTGGAGACGATACTGGGTTGGTTGCGATGGGTTCACTGGCAGGGGAATGTCGCCGAACAAGGTCTGGAAGCTGTTGGTATCTGTGGTGGGAGTATCGCCATCTGAAGACTCAGTGCTCGAAAGCCCTGTCCCTCCCATGGCGAGTTTCGGTGGAACTTCAAGATCAGCAGCGAGTGCAAGCTCACGAAAGATGCTGAGCATCCCAGGTCGCTCATCGCCTTGAGCTGCATCGAGTAGTCTCTGTATACCTTGCTTCAGACGCGCATTTTGATCTGCTAGCGCATGGTTTGATAGGGCCTGCCTCTTGCGAAAAGCTGCTTGGGAGCGTCGGCCTCGCTCACGACGACGCTGAAAGCCCTTGTTAGCGTCTGGGGCTTGGACGGACAGACTCACGCGGAGGAACTCACCGTCAGTTCATCTTGAGGCTCTGGAATACCCATTTCTGCTTGTAAGTTGCGTTTTGGTCTTTTACAGGTCAAAAGACATAATTTCTTGACAATCTACAGTCCACATCTCGGATTTGTAAGATTGCAGCGGGAGAGTAAGCAGAGATGCCTGGACCTGATTGGCTGGAGATTGGCACCAATTACCCCGATCACGTAACCGCCGGAGACAGCTCAGGCCGACTCGGTATCACCAAAAGGTTGAACCATTGAGGTTACGTGTTCGGAGCAAAGCTAGTCCCTGATTCTTTGGATTGATTAGCGAAAGGGATTCGTCGTTAAAGCGAAAGAAAATATATAAATATGATGTCCTCTTCGTTTTTAAAAAAAATACATCGGCTTCATTGTATCCTCAAATCCCATCTCCCTACACTTAGAAGTCATTCAATATGGTCAAAATCGCTATCGCAGGAGCTTCTAGCGGTAGGTTGGCCTAGCTATTTCACTCTCCCAATTACTGACCATTTCAGAGCTCGCTAGAGAAATCCTTGACAGACTCGTCGCCACTGGAAAGCATGACATCACTGCACTCGTTCGCAAGGTGCATCTCAACCATCACCCACCAGTTTGAATGATGACTGACAGACCTAGGACCCATCTACATTTCCAGAGCTTCCAGGCGTCACCTGGGTTAAAACTGATTACGAAGACAAGTCAGAGCTTGTTGATTTATTCCGCGGCGTCGAAACTGTTCTCTCTTTCCTTGCCGTTCACTTGGATCCGGGTAATGAGACCCAGAAGCGACTTATTGACGCAGCTGTTGAGGCTGGCGTGAAGAGGTTCGCTCCGTCTGAGTGGGCAACGTGAGTTCCACATTAAGCAGTGAAAAGCATCATTTCAACTGACTATGCTTCAGGGGAGCCAAACTCGCGGACTCACTGGATGTCATGTCATGGTACAGCGGAAAAATTGAGATCGGAGAGTATCTCAAGAACCTAAACTCTGATAGAAAGGTAGCATAGCCCAAATGCCCTCTTCATGACAGGATCTAATTTGATCAATTATAGGTTATCGAGTATACACTCTTCCAACCCGGTGGCTTTATGGATTACCTTTGCCACCCATACAAGACTGCAAAATACATCACCACTACCGTCGTCAATGTCGATTTCGTCAAGAAACATGCGATAGTTGTCGAAGGTACCCTCGACGACGAGATCACTTACACAAGTGTCAATGACATTGCCAATATTGTTACCAGGGCTATCGACTTTGATGGTGAATGGCCCGTGATTGGGGGTATCAGCGGTGACCGCATCTCTATTCGTGAGCTCCTGAAGATTGGAGAAGAACTACGAGGTAGGCATACCGGCCAAGCAACTTCAAACAAGGGTACTGACTTGACGCAGGAGAGCCTTTTACTATCGAGTGGCTCAAGATGGAAGACCTCGCCGCTGGGGAACTCAAGACCGATAACTACCCCCGACTTCCACTGCCGTCTGTTCCCCAGGATCAGGTGGAAGCTTTCTCCAAGATGGTGGTCATTGGTACTCTGACTGCCTTCCACCGTGGAGCTTGGACCGTCTCGGATGAGTGGAATCAGACTTTTCCGGACTACAAGTTTACCAAGGTTGATGAGCTGCTGAAGTCTGCGTGGAAGGGCAAGAACTAAGGGATCAAGTTCATCGAGTTTGATACATAATGATAAAGATTAAACATTCGGTTTTCCTATATGGAACTAAGAACACTCACATGGCCTAAGTTCATTGCTTACACATTTTTCGGCCTAATAATAAATACCTCCCCCTTGTCTGGTTTTGGAGGGGCTGCCCGTAGGTCGGTGTATTCATTCTGCCCGAGAGAAAGTTTATCCGGAGCGGGAACCCACCAATTGACTAAAATTGCCGAGCGATTACTATTCATTAATTATAAGCTTGCTTTAGTGTTAGTGGGCTGTCCGACTGTATAGCATTGATCCTACTCAATTGGGAAAGGCTGTTTGATTATACAACATTGATCCCAGTAAATGTCCTAGAACCTTGATGATTCAAGAAGAATTAATCGTTGACAAATCCATGCGTAATTCCAATAATTCGAGTAGTCCCAACAGGATGGAGGCTGTCAGTTCCTAAAGCCAACATACTGGTCTTCTGCTCTGCCTGCAGGAATATATATAATGACTGTTTGCACTTGGTAAGGAAACAAAAACACCAGAATCATACCATTCATTGCAACAGTTCTTACTCCTATAACCGCAACTCATACCCTTAACACTCGTCCAAACAAACCCGCCATGTCTTCTCCATCTACAGTCCTCATTACTGGTGGAAACCGTGGAATCGGCAAAGGCCTTGTCAAGATCTTTCTTGCTCGGCCATCGCTCACCGTCATTGTCGGCGTCCGCGATCCCTCCCACCCAACGTCCAAGGCTCTCCAGGATCTGCCATTAGGCAATGATTCCAAGCTCATCATTGTTAAGCTTGACTCCAGCGTCCCCTCCGATGCTGCCGCGGCCGTTACTACGCTCAAGAGCGAGCACGGCATTAGCGCCCTTGATATCGTCATTGCCAATGCCGGTATCGCAAGCGAAGGCGGTCTAGTTCGTGACACAACCGTGGAAAACATCAAGAAGCACTTTGAGGTCAACACCATCGGCCCTGTTGTTCTGTTTCAAGCTGTGGCAGACCTCCTGCAGGCCAGCAAGACCGGAAACCCCCTCTTTGTTGCTATTTCAACCCTCCTGGGCTCCATTGGCTCCATGGACCACTTGGTGGGACTGCCCTCTACCAGCCCTTATGGTGGCAGTAAGGCTGCTCTGAACTGGTTCATTCGACGTCTCCACTTCGAGGAGCCTTGGCTTACTAGCTTCGTCATCCACCCTGGCCTGGTAGAGACCGATTTGGCTGCCGCAACTTTTGGTAATGGTTCCACGGAACAGCTCTCCGCCTATGGGTCTATCACTATCGAGACCAGTGTCACGTCGTTGGTCAACGTGGTTGATAAGGCCAGTAAAGAACTCAGTGGAACCTTCCAAAATTACGACGGTACGCCAATCGCTTGGTAGTCCAGTACTTGAATCTATACTGTTTGGCTGATGCTGGGCCAATGCTCTTGTGCTGAAGAGTTCTCAATGCAAGAAAATGCCGATGGTCCAGCGTTTGCGTCATGGCACATTTCAGCTAGTAAAGTAACTTTTATAAATAGACTTGTCTTTAATATTCCCAATTCCATGAACCCTAGACGAGCCTCCAGAATAAGCAAGTTGATGTCCTCGCAAGGCAACCAACCACCCCGGGAGGTGCAAGAATTCAATTAGTAGCACCAAGGCTACCGGTACCGGAGTGGCTCTCATGACGCTCTCGTTGGTTAAAGACTGTGACAACAAGTTGATTAGCTGCGGGTTGATATTGCAAGACGACCTGAAGCCTAGTGGGCCATAAGACAACTCTATACTTGGCAAAGCAAGCCCTCGATTTCGTTATGTATCTGTTCTTTTAATATTATATCAACTTCTCGAAACAATTTTTATTATAAACTCTTTATATAAATGTACAAAACTGCTAGGCTATTTCCCTCTAAGGATTAAATATCCGTCTAATGCCGTAGCCAGCTTAATAGACTTCCCCTTAGCAGTATAAGGATCTGTTCCTGCCAAGCAGTCAAATCCTTGTTTCATAGGCGGCACAACTCCCAGTTCATGATAGTTCACTGACCCAGTCTCATCCCCCATAGGTTGAACCCA
Organism: Fusarium sp. Na10; assembly: GCA_002234255.1. Classification (NCBI taxonomy): domain Eukaryota; kingdom Fungi; phylum Ascomycota; class Sordariomycetes; order Hypocreales; family Nectriaceae; genus Fusarium; species Fusarium sp. Na10. Next base: position 174,657 of record NJCS01000252.1, on the reverse strand, counting down.
CTTCCACTCAGTACCGCCTCCGGCTTGACCAGCCGTGAACACCGGTATTCGAAGGCTGGGTTGCGCCGAAGTTGGTGCAAGAACATCAGCCCCCGCCGTATGTGTTGTCGCCAGCCCTTTTACATCTGCGACAGGATCGGCCCCACGTGCTCCTATCAGAATAGGACCGGTCTGAAGCCAGACTCCGAGTCGTTGAAGTTCGGAGTTCACGACGGCGTCATCGAGCTTAGCCGAAGTTACTGGGAGAATAGCCGAGCGTACGTGAACGGGCAGGAAAGGGTCTACCATCACAGCTATGATGGAAGAGTATATCGAATCGGCGGTTCGAAGGTCGTAGTTTACTACCTCTTCTGTAATATTGATGGTTTGCTTCCCCGTCGTCGGTATCGGAAGAAGTCGTGGGCAGGCGGGACTCACAGTGAGTGGCGCAGCCTTGGCTGTGTGTTGGATGACATTTGAGGAGGAAGGATCAGCGCTCCCAGTGTAATCCGTGACGATGGTCCAAGCAGAAGCAGAGCCGTCAGCGGAATTCGCGGGCGGGGAAAAGTATGCCACAAGCCCATTCGTTTTCCCAAGCATATCCCCAATCTTGACAGGGAAATCATAGCGCGTGAGGTCTTCTTCCCCGGTACCTTCAGAAGGATCAACAACCTCCGGGGCTGTAGCTTGGCTCGTCTTCTGGTCAGTATGACTTGCTTGCACCGAATCTTTTGTTGCTGAGGTAGTGGTAGCTGGAGGCTGCGTTGTCATCGGGTCGTTTCCGGGGTAGTCGGCATAAGCTTGGCTACACATAGGCGCCGTAGCAAGTTCGATGCCAAGCCCAAGGCGAGCCAGCGCAACCGGCCTGCCTACAAGTGCGGGAGGGAACTGTGAATACTGTTTGGGTGGTGGTGACTGGACAAAATCCTGGGAAGCGACCACTGTTTCCCATAATGCTATCAAGAACGGCGCTTGAGACATGGAGATGATCAGGTCTCCGAGTGACATCGGCATTGGTCCACTACTACTCTTACAGTCCTGGCTCGCTAATTGTTTAAGTTGCTGTTGGAGAATTGGCTCGTATTCAGCTGGTGTCATGTAGGGCAAAATGTCCGGGCCATGGCCTTTGCCCAGCAGTGTCTGCCAGTAAACACTATCTTTCGGGTCTGAGGGCAACAACGCTTCTCCTCTGAATGAACCGTCCCCATCGTAGACTTGCAGGGACTGATTGTTGTAGTTGATGAGCAGCCACGCAAAGACGCCGGACTCACCTTCAGACGCAGGTCTATACTTCCCGGTGCTTGATTGTTTATCGCCTGTGGTAGACTGATCACACATAAACTTGGCATGAAGCCTGGCGTCCTGGTTGATCCGAGGCCCCAACTGGAACCATGGACAGTCACCGCTGGATACTTCATCTGAAGAGAGGGGTATTGCCGTATTTGCCTGCTTCGTGCCGGTCGCTGCTCCAGCCGCACTTGGCTCGGTACACGGCTCGCACATGATGCCATCGCCAATATAGGGATAGAACGGAGTTTCTGTTTGGCCTGGACGTGGATCTGTTGCACATATCACTTGCCCAAAGCGATCTATCAATTTGAACTGCTTCAGGCGGGCTTGTCCATGAGTGACTGGCCTGAAAAAAGGGTCATTTCCAGACGACGTGTTGAGGCCCCCCGCGGCAGCATACGTCAGCCCTTCATGGTCAATTCCATACGGTGTGACATCTAGGCCACCGGCTGCTCCCACATTTTCTTCAACACTACTTGGGACGCTTCCGTAGAAGATGTTGAGATTTTCTTGATCAGCAAAGATCTCTTCCCCTGCCTCAAGCTTGGCCACTCTAGCCTTGATGATTGGATCATCTGTTGAACTCAGGGTTATCTGGGTCTTGGGAGGTGTCACATGTACACCCTGGTAGAGTGTTAATAGGTGGTCAGTAAAGCCGTCAAGCCGGCCAAATGAAAGATTGAGGCCACTCAAGAACTCAATCATCCAGGCTTTGTCTTGAGCCTGTTGAGGACCGGCACCAGAGACGCTCGGATACACCATGTTCAAAAGACCAACAATGAGCTTCTGTGCATGCGACAGAAGCAGGGAGCGTCCAGAGAATATCCGAGATGTGAGGTTCAGCGAAGCAAGCGATGACTCAGGAATAAGGCCATATGCCACGGTACCATCGTCTCTGTAGCATAGTTGCCACTGATTATACGGAATATGGGCATATTCGACTTCCCATTCCACGAATACAGGGAGCCAAGGCTGGCCACTCCAAGAATCCCACGCTGGGTTCGCGATGAGCGGGTTCGTAGGAGCTTGGCCTGATAGGAGATCTTGCGAAAAGGAGATCATGAGGTTCTTGATAGATGTCTGCATATCTGTCGGCAAGGCTGACAGGCTTGAATTGTCGAAGCTTGCAAACATCTGTTCCCATATTCCAGCAATGGGTATGTCAGTGGGCGGGGAATTGGCTGCCGAAAATGGGCTTTGGTCAAGCCAATCAGCCAGAACACTTGCGTTTGTGGCCACCCAGCTTGAAATAGCATCGCTGCTTACGATGGTTGCTTCTTTATCCCATCCTTTGGGCCAGCCCGAGCCCATGTCTTGAACAGCGAAGACGGGGTCAGTGTTGGAATAGAACTTGGCCCTGGCTACCCTTGAGAAGGGACCAAATGCCTTCTGATTTGTTTCGATGGTTGTCAACAACTTCTGTGTTTCTGCTGCAAGAGAATCGATCATCTTCATGCGATCTAGGAGTAATTCCACCTTAGAAACTGCGTCTGCCCTTCGCTGCACGCTCAATCTATCTTGTTCGCCCTGCAAACTGCGGTGCTTCCACCATTCACAGAATACGAGGTGTCTAACATAACGTTTCCGGCGGAAGAGAGCGTCGAGATATGATTGGGCTTGGTTGAGCTGACGAAGAGCGGCTATCTGGTCTGAGCTCATCACACTGGGTTGGCCAGTCGGTATCAGGGATGGACTGCCTCCGGTATTCTCAGTCTGATCTATAGCCAAACGCCAACGATAGCCACCGTGAGCGCTCTTGAAGTTTGTTGTGGCAGATGATGCGCGATCGAGCTGTGCGTTGGATTCCTGTAAGGCTGTAGCTCCGCAAAGTTCTCTTAGAACGTCTGCCATTGAGGAGTCTTCTGGGTCTTGAGATCCACTAAGCATAGCAATGCAAGCATCTATGACATCGTTGCCTACTGCCAGTGGAGTCTTAGCTTTGAAGTCTTGCGCCATCCCGACGGCTTTGGTTGGGGTTGGAGAAGCAGACTTCTGATATTCAACCGAGTATAAAGTGCCCCAGCACACTCGGATCGGCAAAGATGGATCTGTAGCTGTGGCGGGAGCGGTGGTGCCAGTGCTTTTGGCGTTAGAACTAGGTGAAGTCACTGGCTCCGAGGAGGGTTTCGGGATGTCTTGCGATGAGAAGCCGTAGACGGCATAGGAAACAGTTGCGCTTTGAATTGTTCCAGCTGCCTGTCCGCCCCAAGTCAGATCGTCGTGGATTGTAAAAACGCCAGTGTTGTGCGGCACATAATCCGCAAAAAGGGGGTTTCCGGTCCCAAGAACTGTCAAAGGACTGTAGCACTCGGTTTGGATGGAGTCTGTCTGATCGGAAGCGTTGGTGGTAAGACTCGAGACCTTCCCTAATACAGTTCGCAGTTGATCCTCTGGGGGATGAGTTGGATCCAGGAATGGTGATGTGCCCATTTCGATATCCTCCCCAGTAGCAAGTACGTCATCTAGCTTCCGAACAGTGCTACTCTCAACAAAGAATCTCTAGAGCAGGAGGGGCAACTGTTGTAGGCTCTGATGCAGCCACATACCGAAAGACGAGCCATTGATCAGGGACCGATTCATACTATTTATAATGTCAACGCAACTCCAGCTACAAAATCGAGAAGAGAACTCACTTCAACTTCTCCAGAGTTCGGATATTGTGAATTTGAATCCTCTTTCGAAGTTGCTGGCTTTTGTGATCCCCCGGCGTGTGCCCTACCAGATCGAAAGGGCTTGGGAACACACCAATGCAAATACACACCGAGCCTGGATTCTATCACTTCTCCTGACTGAAGATCAAAGATACGTGAGTTTTGGCTCGACGGATACGCTGTGTTGAGATCCACTGCTGGGATCACATCATGTCGCAAGTTAAAGCGTCCTGGTAGAAGCCCTTCATACACGGGTTTGTTGGTGGGCGCGAGAAAATAAGTGTCGGCGACAACGGAAGTATTGAGAATGTATGCATCTAGCTTCATGCCAACGCACTCAATTGGCCTAGACATGTTGAAGAAACTGCTGACTGCTACTTAGTAATGTTGTATTCAGGCTGAGGAAGTGATGGCAGTCTTGAGATGCAGCATCAGTTCCTCACTCACCTTCTCCACTGATTCCCAGTCACCGGAGCTAAGGTCCGTTCCGTGCTGGTTGAGGTGGTCTGTACACAGTGTAGATAACTACGGGGCCGATTCATCTCGGCAAGACATGCAGACGCGCTATTGATATTTGGCATGCAGGGTAAATCGCTTTAGGCAATAGGGCGGGAGTCTCGACCATGAGACAACAGTAGGTATGCATAAAGCTAGGCTTATTGTAGTTTTTGGCTTCTCTTATGCAAACTGCCCGGGCTATCATCAATCGATATTATCATCGACAAAGACACTTGAGAAATCAGACACTCATCAACAATGGATCAACTTCCACAGGTCGAGCAAGGTGAGGCACAAATCCTCTCATATTTCAAACCTGGACTTGTTCCGGATCTATACACCATCGATGTTGAGCAGACAATCAGCAGTCCTTCGGCATCTGACTCTCCTATAACATTGAAAACAAAAAAGCAATTCAATGTACAAGGCCCGAATCGATATCAACTTCCCCCAGGATCAGTACAATCCGTTTATCCTGCTCAAGCAGAAACTGTTGGATCACGTATCTTGCCAAATATTGTGCTCGCAAATCCCCATCTTGCATGGGAACTTGATCCAGATGAGAGCGGTAAAGTGAGCGAGAATTTACTGGGCGGCACGCCTGTCCCATGGCTTGCACTCTTGGTATTCACAGCCGATGAGATCAATACTCTTCCGTCGAGTACCTCGCCACTTAAGCCATCACCAACATTGGCAATCAACCTGAGCAAGAAGCAACTACAAGACTTTACGACACCTTCGTCAGGTCCCAAGGTTCAAGTACCTCTCTCCAGCGATGAGCTCAACAAGAACCCAAGCGATACGCTAAATGTCGTGTTTATCAACTCCAAGACTTTCGAAGCGTACTTTTCTCCGCAGTCGGGCGAATCTGGCAACCAGCCGGCGATTGCGCGCTATGCGTACCTCAGCCATGTTCGGAGATCTGAAGCCAAGACGACAAATCCTCTGGAGAACGCCCCAATGAATACCTTCGGCATCACTATTGGCCATCGATCTGGGCCTTTGAATATCGATGGAACGGTCACAGCTTATGCGCATCTCGTATCCCTCATGGGTGTGCAAGACAACTTGCAATACCCTGTGGCCGACACTTCTGATTTAACAGCCCTCGTTTCATTGTATTCGTGGACTTTCTGTTGGGTCCCGGATACCGAAGCAGCTCTCGATCAAGCTATCCAAACGCTCTCTAGCAATGTTCGCCCCTTGGCAAGGGTGAGTCCTCCAGCGGGCAGTAATCCTGATGAACAAACAAAATGGGTGCAAGCGCGCACTGAAGCTGGCTACACTTTCGTCAAGCATCATCTGCCGAGCGGTGAAGAGACAGTAGCACTTTACCGTGGTCCTCTGATTCCACAGATATCTCCATCAGACGAGATCAATCATGCCGAGCCAACCACGCATGGTTCAAGTCTGCAAATTATTGATACTACGACAGGCTTTGTCGATATCTCATATTCAGCTGCATGGCAACTTGGCCGTTCACTGGCAATCCAGAATTCCCCATTCTCTATGGCCTTGTCAGTTCTTCGTACCCACCTTTTCTCTGTCTACAGAGAAGGCCAGCAGAAAACAAAGAAGGACAAGACTAAGGAAGACCTACCAGGGTGGATGCAGAAGCTGAGATCAGTTGTCGAGGCCTCTTCGAAGATTGGTGGTGCTTCCACGGCTTCAACGCATTCAGACCTCAACTCTAGGTGGCAAACAGCGCAGACCAACTTGAATTCATCTAGCACCAAGGACGATATACCTGCCGTGAAGTCCAAGGCTGGCATGGCTGCAGTCGAAGACATGTTGAAGAATGAAATTTGGCAACTTATTACTGATAGAAAAGACGATGCGCGTACTGCAGCAGATCCTTACAATATGGCCTTGTACCTACCCAAGATCGTCGACTTCATCTACAACAGACTCTTGACGCTAAAGGCAGTTCCGCATAACTACCTCTTTCCAGAGCCCGACATTCTTGACATAGATGGAATTCTTACCTTCTATATCGATCCTCTATGGCTTGATGCCCTCATTGATGGCGCCCTCAGCGTCGGTAACCACGCTGTCGTCAACGATGATGTATGCAAAAATGAGATCAAGAAGGCTCTGAACATGTACATAGCCAAGTTCGAAAATCGAAAGATGGACAGGCAGATTCCTGTATGGGGTGTTGTCGTGTGCGGACAGCTCATCAAGTCGTTCCCTAGTCCTCAAATATTTACAGGGAAGAAGGCAACTTGGCCCGACTACAAGCGGTTGACGACGACTCAGCTCTCAGGTTCTGCATCAATGAGCTTGTTCGACTGTCGACCTGGCAGTCTAAAATACGGACTAAACATCAGCCAGCCGCCGCATCATCAGCGTTTTGCTGTAGGGACAACCCTAACCTCAACTTCAATTGAAGTTGACTTTCCTGGTGTGACCCTGGATACCCCCCCAGTCAAGCCGACGGTTGTCCCACAGCTCAAGATTACGGACTCGACTGTTTTTAACTTCCAAACACGCTGTCTCAACCCAGCGGCCGTCATGACCAGCGTATCAGCCAAGGGCACCTTTCCCGTCGAACATTCATCCGCCCTCACTTCATTGGCACTGAGCGACAAACTCTTGGAACTTACTATACAACCTTCGAAAAATCAAGTCAAGGCTTTTGATGAGGCCAAAGCCAAGAGGTTTGAGCTTTATGTCCCGACAAAGGGTAGCCCTATGCTGCTCGCTCCTGGCGATGGGGATATTGGTGCCAGCAGTGCCATGATAGACGACGAGTTTACGCCGGCTCAGACTCTTGACTCGAGCTCAGGAACGATACCCCTCGGTCATCGTGCTGCTGCAGCGCAGACCCCGTCTTCTCCTTCTGGAACTGCAACTGACGAGCCTACTCCATCATCTCCACAGACCCTCAATGTTGCAAAACTCAGAGGCTCTACAGCGTCAGATGTTGCTACAGATCCGGTCACGACATCTTGCCAGGTCCTTAACCAATCCCTGAACCCCGATAAGAGTATTGCCGCAGATCTGCTTCTCTCTATCAAGACCAACTCCAAAGCCATTGGTCTAGACTCCAGCCAACTGCTCCAACGTGTGCGTGTCGCATTCGCTTTGGGCGCCGTGATCCCTGCAGACGCTATCATCCAGGCGGCCATTAGCCTGGAAGGGTCTAGCTCCAGCGGCTGGGGTGCGGGTAGCGCCTCTGTTGCTACGTGGCCGCCTGCTGATGATGAGGGGTCATCTGGGGATGAGAAATATAGCGGGCCTGCCTTCGTGGTTGATCTAACCGCCTGGCGTGCAACGCCTATTACCGAGGCTGATATCGTGTGTCTAGTAACTGGGGTGACTTTGTCAGCTACGATTGCAAGCTCTGCCCTGCTGGATATTGTAGTAGAATATGGTGCAGAGAGTGACACGAAAGTTACCAAAACGATGGGTAAATGTGCTATCGGTGGCCTGGATTAGGGTTTTTAGGTTATTTCTGTCCGACGCTGCAGGGCATTCCTGTTGTTATCTAGTCACCGCATAAATCGACCTGAGACACGCACTAGTCAACTGAAGGATGCTGCCTAGGCTACTAGGCAAGGGGATGTAATAAAACTTAGGACCTCTATCCTAGGTGACAAAAAGCTTTAGGTGAACTTAGTATAGATTGAGAGGATCTTAGACTGAGTCTTTTTGCACCCCACGGCTAGGCTGTTGTATTCTGATGTTTCTAATGGTCCATTAACGAATCGCAGTATTGGTTGCTTTCTTCTAAGCTACAACTGGATTTGTTGAGAATCAATAGCGCCGAAGCTTATGTAAAACTAGTGGAAAAGTGAAAAGAGGCTTGCACTGTGGATGAATCTAGAATGGATCGCCTGCTCGGGTGAAACAACTGAATTAGGTAGACTAGGTAGTCAGTTGGAGCGAACACAGTCGAGGTCATTGAGTCTTTGCAACAGATGGTTGTGGACGTAGCATCTGATGAAGACTCAAGCCAAATCGAACCCAGTTCTTTCAGCTCAGTAAAGCCAAAGGATATCGATCTTGAATCTCCGTCATGGAGCCGTTTCATGATCCTTCGATCACTTTAACTGGTGTTCTAGGCGTGGATACGTTCCAGGTTCCAGTACCTGGGGGTGACTGCTCCATTGTTCTTCTCGTCGACAATCCCCCAGCGCGAACAAGGACCGACAATGAGAAAGATGCCTCGTATTACCGCAATCAGCCAGCTTCCAACAACCAGCGTTCCCGCGGCACCGTCCTAAGGGCAATCCTGATCGATGGCGGCCACGATGGGGGCAACGGTGGTGCTTATAAGGGTAGCGAAACCTCGAAGCTGATCAAACAAACAATCGAGATTATACAAAGAGAATACGATCTCGCCGTCTTTGATTCAAAAGCTCGCGCTATCAGAACCTTTACTCTGACATTTGATGGCTGGGTCATCACGCATTGGGATCGGGACCATTACTGCGGCGCTTTGTACCTTCTTTGGGAGGCGTCGCTTGGACAAGATGGAAAATGCTCATACATCAAGTTCGATGGCCAGGGACATGGAATGACCACACTATATTGTCCGACCTGGACCAAGAGCTCAATCCCCAACTCAAAGAACAAGACCACTCGTGGCCACCACCCCATGTTTTGTAGCGATGACAACGGCAGATGGGGCATTGCCGTGCCGCCACAGAGAGTCGACAATAGGTCCAGGAACCCACTTAACTACGACAAGGAGAATTATGACGAACTAAGAATTACTCAAGGAGGCTTCTCTCTACCTTTCGGAGACATTGTCTGTGGTTGCGAGGATCTTCTGGGTTTGGATCTATTCACAAATATTTTGTTCAATTCAGACATCCCCCCGGCTACAAAGTTCGGCCCCGGCTGCGCAAACGACACGGTTGGGCAGAATTATCGCATTAACAGCGTTTGCAGGGGCTTCAACCGCGTCTTTGGCAACGGGGACCTGCAACCTGCCTACGGGTTACCAAGCAAGTATCCCCTTGCTATAGGGTCAAAGTGGCCTGTCCTGCTCTGCATTGGAGCTATGGGTAATGTTCTGGGTTGCAACACTGTACCTATCGCTAAGCACGCTACTGGGGATAATTATGCTTCCATCATGGTGGTGTTGCTATGGCTGCCATCGACTTCGATACATAACGACCCGCCGAGAGCTTCTCTTTTCATTGGAGGAGACGCGTACCAAGACACGGAAGATCTGGTTCCTGTTTTCCTTGAGCAAGTCACGGTTGAGGTGATGAAGGCGAGCCACCACGGATCTCGCTCCTCAACGTCGGTCACGCTTCTTAAAGGGCTGATGCCGAATAAATTCATTATTTCAGCGGGAAATGAATACGGCCATCCAAGTGAGCTAACCGTTACTCTGCCTCTCTTGATTAAAACACTATACTGACTCTGTGTTATATAGGTTGGCAAATCATAGCTTTTTTGCTGACCTATGCCAAATCATACAAGCAGGACACTGACACTCCGTTCTATTACAAAAACACTCCGAAGAATCCCTTCTGCCATACAACACGCTTCCCATATTACCTGTACATGAACTCGCAGCCTGGGAAGGGTCTCACAAGCAAGGACTTGAACCTGAAAGCGTACCAAGAGAAACAATCCGACTATAATAAATTCTTTGACTACACGTGTGGATTACACATCAATAACCAGACACGTCTGGACACCATTAAAACCTTTTGGAGTGGATATTCTCCCTGGCGGGCTGGCGCGAATCCGTACACGGCACTTGCCAGGATGGACCCTCATGAATACCTGGAAACCTTCAACCATTCCAACGAGGGTATCAATTTTGATCAGCTATTCTACTGGTTCAAACACGAGGATCTAGAGGGCACGGCTGACATCAACGACTACCCATACAAAGATGATCTCATCACCGTTCTACTCAACATCATTCGCGCCCAGTTCAGCTTGATCTCACCTTACCCGTTCGACTTTGACGCTGCGGCCAACGCTAACCGCAAGGTCCGTCAACTGACTGTCTACTCGAGGTTTGACAGTGTATTGGATGGCCTCATCGAACGGGTCAGTGACGAGATAATAGTGTACAAAGAGCAATACGTAATCCCGGAGGAACTTCCTGAGATGATCCGGCCGATTGAAACCACGCCCGTAGTCTTTAACAGTTATCTGAACGAGAATTACTGGGGATACGAGCCGAGTACTTCTCAGCAAAAACAGGATCACTTCGGACCCGAAAGCCTATTTCCCAGAGACCGAATACTACTATCAAATTGGATCGGGAGATCTACTTATCCCCCAGACCCCAAGAGGTTCCTTTCCGAACAGGGACAGAAAGGCTGGTCTGATAAGATTTCGGAGTTGGAGGAAGAATCTACATCGAAGACGGCTATCGAGCCAAGAGCCAAGACGTCTTCAAATAACAACAAATTCCGACCCATCCGTAGAACTGGTCCTCAAACCCGTCAACAAAACCCCCGCCAGTTTTTCAGTCTGATGGAAGCAGTCTCTGTTCCCGAAGCAGCATCATCTCCAACCGGTGATAGCTCCATCCAGATCGCGGGCATCGCGTACATCTCAAGCGACCAAGAGACACTCAAGGTCTCGAGCAATGTCCTTTTCTCTACTTTTCAAAGCTCCAGCAGCAGCACGCCTTTCATGTACTGGCCCGGAAACTGTCTTCTCTTTGACTCTCCTGTTGCAGCTACCACTGCAGGACCTTTTACGGTGTCTCTCTCCAGCAAAGATTCCACTTTCTCATGTCTTGATACTCTATTGTTCACCGCCAACGACACAAAGGATACGGGTCATATGTTGACGACCCTGAGCCTCATGATAAGGCTATTACCAGCTATTCCACTCAATGGAGCTCCATCCGCAGAGATCGACAAACTGTCAGCTACAGTTTCAGTGGGAGCCAACCAGCTTATCTTCTCAAGTGCTCCTGCTTCTATCAACTCCCAGTTTGGAATGGCGAGTAACTCATTGAGTGGTATTCAAATGCGCAACAAACAAGCCTTGTTAGCACTGGATGACAGCGCCTCGATAGCAAACTGTACCATAGCTGACATATTTACAACTGCTGGAATCAGCCCAGCATCATGGATCCAAGAAGCACTTAGCGCGGTCGGTGCCACGCTTTCAGCAGCCAACACGGGTACATCTGAACAGTTGGCCTCTCGTAACGGGCTCTGGATATCGTCTGGGGACGTTCTGCAAGCGACTCTCCGCCTTCAGTTTGAGATTCCAGAAGCGCCAACACTGTCCAAACTGTCAACAGTCGCACCTGGTTTGGCTTCAAGTGGAAAGTACACAGTTGTAGCAAAACGCACAGCGATGTACGCTTACATCGGCGCCGCTGTCAAATACAAACCCGAGGTCACCCTTCAGACACAGATAGATGTTTCTGTGACAGGAACAGCCGCCAACCCAGATAGCGATGATGTGAACGCATTCATCACGATCAAGGACTCTTCTATACGGTTGAGTCTAGTACGGGAGACGGACAAAGGATCCACGGCAGATCTCTTTACTTGGATTACGAAAACGTTTGAGGCAAGCACTTTCTCAGCTGATCTGGAGTCGGTGAAAGCTGCATTGCAAACGGTAAGCCAAACAGGGACCAATACTGCGCCTGCCAGCCAAAGTACTACCAGCAATACGAACCAGGGTAAAGCGCCTTCGACATATAGTAAAGCAAGTTCCTCAGGCACAGTTGCCCCCCAAACTGGTAGTACAGTTGTAGCCAAGGCAACGGTTGCTGCTTCGACAACGCAGTTAGGTTCTTCGGGCACAGATACAAACAAGACCACTAGTATTGGTGGAGGAAATCCCACCGCTCCTAGCACTGATCAAACCCAAAGCGGCCCCTCAAACGTGGTTAAGAACCAATCCAATACTACTGTTACAACTCCAGTCGCATCGGATTTTGATCTCTCATGGCGATCTTGTTCAATCGAATTTAACGACAGCTCGATCCTCGGTGTCTCAATATGCCTTGATGTTGCAATTGCTATTGGTGTTCCGTCAGGCCAGCAGGCAAGTTTCTCGTTGGACTTGAAATGGAGCCCTAGACACTGGTTTATATCGGCCACTTTCATGCCAGGTGGGGGTCCAGATACTATCGGAGAAGCCCAGACTCTCGATCCATCATGGGAGCTCAGTAGTTGGGCACCGCCTCTGGATAAGACTCTGGCATCGACAATGTCGCTCTTGAATCTGGACCCGACTGGGACTTTAAACGCGAAATCAGTCCCAGCTTACATCCCAACCGAAATTTCCCTCGCTACTCTTGCTTTCTCGTCAGATGGAGTTCAGTTCAGAGCTTTGATCAAGTCTCGCGACGCAACGACCACCACTTCTTCCCCTGTATCTGATGTTCCAATGATCCCCTTGGCCCAAGCAACTCTTACAATAGTCGTTGACTACAACTCGAGCAACGCTTCTGGATCCAAGTTTAGTTTTGACCTCTCTGGTAGCGTTGAATTACCAGTGGTAGAGCTTGACAAAGGGAGCCCAGCGCCTACTCTTCAAGCCTCCATAGCCTATGCCGACGGATGGGACTTTACTGCCACAGCCAGAAGTATTCGCATTGAATCTCTGGTATCCCTTTTCGATGATGACGAGCAAGAGGATGTCAAAGACTTTCTTGGTCAGGTGATGTTAGAATATTTGGATCTCGAGTACAAGTTTGATGGCTCAACCGCATCACAGTTCATCTTGGGAGCTCAAGTATTGTACGATGGCTACAGCTTTACACTCTCTTATGTTCGCTCTAGCGGTACAGCTTGGACTCTCTCCATGGCTGTAGCTAAGAATACTGGCTCGCAGAAGACGACAACAACGATGGGGTCTCTCCTGCAATGGCTCCTGGGCACAGAGATTGACGATGACATTCCCGACTTCATCAACGATGCCTCTGTGGACTTGAATGACAGTGAGTTCACGCTATCGCTATCGATCGAGGTGATAGAGGGCTTATCGTATATGGTTCTATCGGTGTCTTTCAACATCGATTCAGTCGGAGTCCAGATCGCAAAGATACGGGAGCGACCAAGTCCTGATACAAGTCAAAGAAAAGAAGATAATGAAACGTCTTCTGATACGAAAGGGTCGTCTTCATCGCCTGAGGAAAACGCTCCAACACCTCCAGCGACTACTACCAGTCAGACTTCGCAAAAGCAATCGAGCACGGGCAACTCAGACAAGACTATATTTCGTATAGCCGTGAACAGCCTTCCACATCCAGCATCTATTCCCCTTGTTGGCCAGATGAATGCACCTTTCACGGTCGACCTTCTTTGGCTCAACCAAGATCTTTCTCCTCAAGATGTCAGCGTGATCAACAGCGCAGCAGGATTTGAGAATGATCCTATCCCATTGAGTAGCAGTAATGATGAATCTACGCAGGGGTCCACGAATCAAAACATCTCATACTCCAAGGGCATATCATTAAGTTTAGTCGCTGATGGAGTTCCTATAATTTCAACTAAACCACAGGTCACTAAAGCCAATACCTCAAGCCCACCAAGTCCAAAGCCAGATGATTCCAATGCCACAGGGTCGGGTTCAAGATCGTCGAATCCAAAGCTTGCCACGAGTAATGCTGGAAATCCCGAGCCTTCAGGAACTGGAGATGCTCAGTCAACTAGCTCTGAAAAGGCCGAAGTAAGCAAAGGTCAGGCTGACAGTCTTGATGCGCCAACTCAGGACCCAGACACCGGTACCGACATGAAGCCGTATCAGAAGAACGTTAATGGGCTTTCCATCTCGAATATTGGGCTGGAATACGACGCACAGAGTCAAGGGCTAGTCATCAAGTTCGATGCTACAGCAACTCTTGGCCCGTTAACTGCTGAACTCGTCAATTTCGCACTAATGATCAGAATTCCTACTACTGAGCAAGGGAAACCCCCAAGTCTCGCCGACTGGGCTAATCTAGATATTGGCATCAGCCTGGATGGTCTCTCACTAGGTATGACTGGTGATAATCTGACCGTGGCTGGCTTCCTGGATCGAATCGACACTGCTTCGGCACGGGGCTTCCAGGGCGGCTTGGGGGTCACTTTTGAAGCCTATGATTTCACCACCTTCGCGTCTTACGAGGATGTGACTAACAATGGACAAACATTCATGTCGCTCATGGCCTACGCAGAGCTGCAAGGGCCTATTCTCAAGACACCTATTGTTGAGATCCGGGGTATCAGTGGTGGCTTCGGACTCGGTTCTCAGCTTACAGTACCACCAGTAACAGACCTTGTTAGTTTTCCCCTACTCATGAGCAGTAGCCCAACTCCCAATGCGATAAGTGTGTTTGCAGAGCTGCAAGGAACTAGCGGGGGTACACAATACATTACTCCTGTTGACGGGGCTACATGGGTCGCTGTTGGGGTATTGGGAATTGCATGCGAGACGGTTGATATCTCAGCTGTCCTCACACTCGCATTAGGACCGCAGGTTGATGAGATAGCCATTCTAGGCACCGCCACTGCTTCATTTCCCAGAGATGCATCGTCTGACAAGGTTGTCGCTTTCATAGAACTGGACTACTCGGCCACAGCAGATATAACCCACGGCACGCTCTTTGTTCAAGGGTCCATTTCGCCAACATCCTTCTTATTAAACAGCGAGTGTCGTCCTACAGGAGGCTTTATTGTCGCTACTTGGTTCAAACCAAGCCCATACGAAGGAGATTGGTGCATCACCATCGGAGGATATCACCCGGCATATCAGCCACCTGCACACTATCCGCAGCCTCCAGCACGGCTCGGTATAGCTTGGAGATATAGCAGCCACTTGAATATCACGGGAGAGGCATATACCGCCCTGACGCCAGACGCACTCATGGCAGGCTCCTCACTAAATGCACTTTTTAGTGTTGGCCCTATCGGAGCCAGCTTCGACTTCCAAGCTGACTTCATCCTGTACATGCACCCTCTCCACTACGAGGCCGATGTGCATGTATCAGCCAGTGTATGGTTCGAAGTTGATGTTCTCTTTGTACACAAGAAGCTGAGCGTAAGCCTCGGCGCTGACTTGTCATTGACTGGGCCTCCGTTTGCGGGATGTGTGAGCTTCGACGTAACTGTCACGACGATACATGTTCGCTTTGGCGATCAACAGCAGGTTCAGCCTCCGGCATTGGGTCTTCAAGACTTTGTCGATGTGTGCATGAAGCAAGGCAACACAGATAACGAGCAGACGCCAGAATCAAACCACGTTCTCACTTTGAATGCGGGCGGTGTAGCTCCGACGACGGCTGCTACCACATCACAACAACCGGGTTCGGTCTGGAACGTTCGTGCCTCAACTCTTATGTTCAGTGTCATGTCGCGGATACCAGCCTCGACTACTGCCTTGACGAATGGTACTAGTTCATCAACGCAGAGCCAAGAGCCTCCTATATTGTCCCGACCAATGCAACTTACAGCTGATTCGCCGGGGCTAGCAATTACTTTGACTGTTACAATAACGCAAGAGAATTCTCAACAAGATCCGCAAGGAAATTCCCAATCATCTACGTTGGCCTTCCGTTACGAGCCGCTTCAAGAAAATGTCCCTGCATCACTATGGGGAGCTTACAGCGCGGACACGGCGCCTATGCTCGACGGTAGAAAAAGGGCGACTATACCACATACGACCGGTCTGAAAATTTCGCCTCCAGTGTCTACATGGTCAAGTAACAACCCTCAGGTTATGCCACTGGCAGACCTTGAGCCAACTGTGCCCACCGTGGTCAACATGCTGGATGATACCACTCGGGATGCAACCATGGATCCTGCCAAGAGGCTTGACAATGGGGGAGAAAAGGATCTTGCTAAAGCTGAGTCTACTTTTACTGGACTGACAGCTACAGACAACGGTAGCACAGAGACAGTAGAGGCTACAGCCATCGAGACACGCAACACATTGCGCCAGGCGGTATTGAATCAATGGGCTTTTTGTAGAGGGCAAGCAAATCCACCTACACTGGATCTGACGGATCAAGTCAAGTATCAAGTGCCACAGAGGTATGTGGATGGCCTGGATTGCTTCTGTCGAGTCGCACCAAGGGTTTCGGCTGGGTAACAAGTTGGAATGGCAATCCAGCACTTTGTTTTCATCAGCTAGCACATAAGAATACCAATAGAAATTGTTGATTTCCCAATGAAGCCAATGCCAATGGTTTTAGTCCAAGATTAAGTGAAATACCGACTATCTATATTCCATCATTCAGGAACTGGGTGAGGATGGGGCAGGCCAAGACTCGTAACAACACCCCCACATTGGAGACATATAAACAACCTGAGTGCCATCAACAACTGAGGTGGCTGCGATAGATCCACCTTCACCGATCAGCCATGGGCCGGACAAAGTGGTTACGGACGCAGATGACATGACACCGGATGCAAGACCCGAGTAATTATCGGCCCAGAATACAAAAACATCCGTTCCTGTGCTAACCACGCTAATATCGCTGCCAGCTCGGACGAGTGCAGTTGAGCTGAGCGGCTGATCCTCAGCAGCAGAACCGCCCATATAACTCCTAGTCGAGTGAACAACACCACTAGGGCTCAGGTAGAAAGCATTTCTAGAATCCACGCAGTGCGCTGCCGCAAGTCTCGATCCTTTGATTGCGACAGAGTCGGGGCTGATGTCCTGCCAGACGCTGTCTGTGCCTGATGACCCATTCAGCATAGCCTTGAGCTGGTTTTCTGGTGAGAACCACCAGACACTTTCTTCGTATCCATCCCCTATCCCGTAACATGGAAGGTCGGCAGCCGCGGCAATCTTGCTAGATAGAGCGGCGCTGCCTGGGCCTGCGATCTGTTGCTGGACTACCCATTCAGATGCGTTGATGAAATTGTTAGCCACTTCGACAGACCCATTAGATCCGATCCAGTAGAGCTGAACAGTGCCTGGACCCTGAGGATCGTATGCATCACCCGACGCTCTCTTAGTGACGGCGAGTCCACCGCCAGTACTTGCTGTCCCAGGGGGGGATATCATGACCTTGCTTTGAAAGTCCCACTCTGTTGCTGCATGGCTCGGGGCCTCGATCTTGAGACCCACGTCGTCGGTTTTGACATACCAGACAGATCCATCACCACCAATCCAGAAAAAATACATGACACTTGGATCTGGAGAAATAACAGCAACTTCTCCTTGTCCTCCCCCTCCAGGCAGCCCCAATCCATCGGGCGGGACACATGCCCAAGCCCAGGGTGTTTCGGGATATTTGTAAGACCGGTTGACGCCACCGCTGTTCACCCTCCAGAATAGGTCCAAGATTTCTGGCCCACGAGAGACACAGGCTATAGATCTGTTGGGCGCCACTAGAGTTTCCATAGACGGCACCCTCGCCCCTGACTGACACTTTGTGAAGGTGTAGGTAGAGGTCTGTATGAGGTCACGCTGTGGTGTTTCGTTGGACACTCGCAGCGTCCAAAAACTTTCAGTGGCCTTGAAATTGAGGATCCAGTCATATGGCATCCAGAAGTATGGGATGTCGTCGTCACCCCACATACTCTTGACGAGCACGCGAGTTGCTTCCCTCTTGGACTCATAAGCGATGATCATCCCGACGTGCGTTGGAAACTTGGGGTCTAGACCCTCTTTATTTTCCTCTCGGTTTATCGTTTTGATGGTAGGGTACTCGCCCTCCTCTGGCGACGCCACGGTTTTAAGGGTTGGCCAGTAATAGTGAAAGGCAAATATTACTGGATAACCCTCCCATAGACATTGCTGGACATGAAATAGGGTAGTCATCGCTTCTGCCTTGTATTCGGCCTTGATCTCAATGGACTCAACTTTGGGGTTCGCAGGGACGTCTAGACGAGCTGGGGCGAATAAAGGAGTATTTGCAGCGACAACGTATAGGCCTTCAGAAGGAAGATCATTGACACCCACATTAATATTTCCCACTGAGGGAATGTTCTGAGTAAGCCACGGAAATTGACCATCAGACACAAGACCGAAGGTGTTGATTCCGTTGATGGCGTCGCGAATTGATACACCGGTATCTGTGAAGCCAGTTGGCCATGCTTGCGAGTTTTTCTGTTGTCTCATCAGGGCAACAGCTCGGCCATTGTAGTACATGAATCGACGGGAGGGCTGTTGTGTGATAGGAGGAGGTGTGGGTTTGGTAGGTGTCGCTGACTTGGGTAAAGAATTTGACTGCATATACTGGAGGTATGTGATGAGACCAGCGATAGCGTCCACCACACATGATCCCGTCGGAGGTAGATCGGCTTGAAATGCTACGGGATACAGGTCAAGAAGATTGACCCCTTCGCTGTCCGAGTGGCCGACCCAGTTCCCATTGTATATGTATGGGGGATCGTCGGGGTCGTAGCCATCAGGTTGGTAACCCCAGTTGGTGGAATTAGTGAGAGAAGTAGTCGTAGTAGTGTTGCTCATGGTGGAGGAGAAGAGATGGTAGGAGGATTGGGAGAAGAGATAAGTCAGGTGGTGAGGGGTAGGTCAGTCTTTAAAATGCAAATTTACTTAACCTTGTTAAGCTTGTCTTAGATACCAACTGAAGTGTACTTTATAGCGGCTTCTGTGATTGGTAAAGGAAACAATAGTTGTATTAACTATTGGGTCTAGAACGAGAAGTGGCATATCCCAAAGCGGCCAGGGACATATTAACGAGGGTTTCGGGCTAGCGTGAAATACCTAAGACCGATAGTAAATAGATTTTAATATTTATATTTAAGAATAATGGAGTTTTGATGTATTTTAGAAATGGCTAATTAAATTAAGAAAAATCATTTAAAACCAAGGTTTGATGCCGCGCCCTGTAGGGAGCGACTCTGATGCCGTGTCTACTACCTTGCGGGGGCTAGAGCACGTCGCAAAGTTACCATATCTGTTGGCCGATATGTTGGCCTAGGGGATCTGTGGCGAGGTATAATGTTTAAGTTGTGAGCTAGAAGTATTCTATGCACTTTGAGACTTGTGAGCTTGAATCAGCACTCAGAACTTGGTCCGCGAGCCTGCTTAGAGTATGGAGAGCTTGGTGCTATAGCTGCAAGGGATGAAGCCTAGTGAAGACAGCGTACCTTGGCTCTGATTTTCTTTGATAAAGTGTAAGCTATGGGTCTCGACTACAAATAGGACATCCGGGCTCTCTCAAGAATACTGAGGCTACACAGTTTATTCTCAGCCAGTCCTACATATCGCCCCCCATACGACAGTGTTTCATGTTGCGGGGTAAGATATCGTGAGGCTCTTTACAGGGGTGCAATTGGATTTAGCCCCCAAGTTGGGGGCCGTCGGCAGAAAACAGGATAACCTTGCGAGATTCTGCCTGGCATGGCTCTCTTCTTTCATGTTTTTATTTCATTTTTACTTGACTCTTTGACGATTGCGGCATGGTGTATAGTTAGGAGACTCTCCTGACGAAATCAACATTGGTCTTATTCCCGGGTCCGCACTTGTAATCAAAAAGGTCACTTATTTACGGCGACGATTCACAACTTTGCCAGAACCCCACATACACCGCAACATGGCGGTCCATAAGCTGACGCCCGTTCTCATGACGGGAAGTCTATTCCTAGGATTAGTTCTCGCCATTGGCCACCATCTCTACTACCATTATCTCGACGGGAGGATCGTCAAAACTCAGAATCAACAGGAGTGGTTTCTCCGTGTCGGCACCGGTATCGCGTTTCTCGCAAGAGCCCTGTTGTCAGCAGCGGTCGGGTTCGCATACACGCAAATACTATGGCGAACCTTGAGGTCAAAATCCGTCACTATTGAGGGCGTCAACTCGCTTTTTGGCGTATTGCATAATGCTTGGGACTTTACTACCTGGGAGCTCTGGACGGCTGCGCCGGCGCTTGCTGCAGTGGCCATAATTGCTTGGTGGGCCGGTCATAAGAAGATGGAATATTTTACAGGTTACTGACATTTACTTGCAGGGCTCTCCCGCTGATTGCAGTTATTACTCCAGCTACCCTGACAGTCCAGGTATCTGACCGGCCAAACATCACTGTTGTCGACGCTCCCATTCCACTGCTCGACTACAATAACATGCTCAACTTTGCCCAATTCACAGGCGTAGGCGGAGTAGGATATTACGCCCCCTCGAGTTACGTCTCAAGGGTGCTCTTATCAGTGGCATCTCTCGGCTCCATCCTAACTTTCCCAGCACCCTTTCCCAATTCCTCATATTCTGCCGACTTCTACGGCCCTTCAATTTCATGCGGTACACCTCGCAACACCACCTTTGCAAAACTTCTGGCCGAAGCTGTCAGGAACGAGACATGTTGCGGGAATTCCGCCGGATACGTTGGATTTGTTCCAAGCAGTAACACAGTGAACAGCACTGAGGAGGGCTACGCCTTGGCTGGTTTGCGGGGTGCGATGAACTACTCTCTCATCTCATCGCTCGCATCCATTGATCGAACGGCCAACTCCATCAACTCGTCGAGGCTCTTCGTTGTGGTACCAGACATACCTGCGTCCAACACGACCACAAGTTATATCATGGCAAACAAGACGATCGAATGCGCGCTCCATAACTCGTCATATGCCGTCAACTTTACATTCGACAACGGTCAGCAGAATATCAGCTACAAGTCCAAAAGACTAAACGGAGTAAGGTCTAGTGACGCCAGTCTTAACGAGGATAATGACTCGGACCGGTTCAATGCTGCTGTCGCTTACATCGCGCTCATGGACTCCCTGGGTAAGCTACTACTTGGAAATCTTGGGATTTCGCACTACGGTGTGATGCAACCTACTCAGACGCAGATCATGAGCTCTGTTCTCATGGATGCCAAAGAAATGCAGGTTCTTGGTGGTGTAAATGCAGCAACGGACCACCCGGAAGCACCTGATTCTGTGATTGGGAATATCTCTATGGCGAATGCATTGGAGCAGCTGTTTAACAACGCGACGATAAGTCTTTTCAGTAACTCAAAATTACTGCAAGCGCACCTATGTAATTTTCGTGATTGAAGCTCTGTTAACACTTGTAACAGGCAAAATGATACTGCGGCATCTCGCGGCAATATTACCTATCTGACCACTCAAATTGCCTTCTCCTATGAGCCTCGCAACCTCTTCATCGCCTACGGTCTAGGTCTGTTAGCCTCTGCAATTATCGTCATCATCGGACTGCTATGCATCAAGTCTGCATCTGCGTCTTATGCAGCTACTTTCTCAACTATTCTTCGAACTACACGGAACCCCAATATCGATACTATCGTCCCCGCAGCAGAAACATCTGGCGCAGAGCCTCTGTCGAAGCAACTTGGCGATACTCGTCTGGTATTACGGCGACAAGGGCGCAGACTGGAGGGGATGGATGAGGATATGGTGACTCTCTTTACTGTAGACTCAATACCTGATGAGAAACGTATACAGAAAGACTCTCCGTATGATCCGTCTCACCTGGGGGATAGAGGGCAGCAATACTCTGACGCAAGTATTGAACTCCTGAGCCATGGCGAGTATTCGGCTACAGATGCAAGGACTAGAAATGGTGGTAACCGGATCTACCCTCGCGGAAATTGAGTAGTAAGAGTAACAGACCACGCTATAAGGAAGGGCCCAAACAGAACACAAGGCGTATGGTAAACTACAGAGCAATATTAATTATATAGATATTCATTTCATGTCATTAAAGTGCAACGCTTGCAAGCTATTTTACAAAAAACCTTGGTTAAAATCTTGGTTGTAACCTTGGTTGAACCCAATACCATCAGACAGCAAACCCATCTCTTGCGCAAAATACAAAGCTTGATCATTCTGAGCCCAACTCACTGCCCCTTGAAGACGCTGTAACAGGTCCTCCGTTGTTTCCATGCCCATTACCGACTCACTGAACTGTGACTGCTCAGACACAGGAGATGGCTCTTCGGTACTCTCTGACTGTGTTTTCTGTGCTCGTTCTGCGACCTCGTAGACTACAGGCGATTGGGGTCCTATGTCTATTCCCATCTGCATGGCAAAACCCACGGAGGGATCGTCTTCCATCCACCGTGAAAAGCTTTTGGCATATGTGGCTGGTGAGAGCGGTCGAGGGAGGGTAATTTGCTGTGTCATTGGTATCGGTGCGAATTGTGGTTGTCCTAATAGCATAGGCATTAAGGACCGGTTTTTGTTGAAGAAGCGTCTTAAGGCAGCTGGGAAGTCACTATCTTGAGCCAAACGATCTTGGCTTAGACACACATCGATAGTCAAAGCCAGTCGAAGGTATTGTGTTGGACTCCGGGCCAGGACATCAGCGTGATCGTTGGTCAGCATCATCTGCGAAGGTTCCTCGCGGTCACTACACTCCATAAAGTACCGAATTGTCTTGGAAATAGAATGCACGCCGTCGTACTTGGGGTGAAGCTCCCGGAAAACTTGGATGAGGACGTTGAGTCGTGATTGCTTGGAAGCAACTTCCGGACGGGCCCAGATCTCAGTCGCGGAAGAAGCAGTGGACATTCTCATATCGACCATGTGCATCGCGAGGGGGAGGGCTGTGCATGCTACAGCGCTGCTGGGTAGCCAACGGGTGAGTCGGTGGGGATGTAGTCGGGCGAAGCATTCTGCTATGCTCTTTGTCGCGTTTCGGAGATCTCTTCGGTTGTTCTTGAGGAATTGGGTTTCGTGTGATGCGGTGGGATTTTGGTTGACGAGACCTAATATTAGGCCGAGATGGAGTTCGTAGTTGCAGAGGGCGACTTGGCTGGCGCTGGGAAGATGTTAGTAAATGTGTTTCAAGGGTAATAGGTGGTCTTACTGGAAGTAGATCCAGACTAGGTTGGTGAACAATACTGCAGAGTCCTCGTATCCTCCTGAACTCAATGTCAAATCTTGAATGGCGAGTGGTGGTCTTGTGGCCACTGCCCAGTTCTTCAGTGACCTCTTGTGTTCCTGTACTTGCGCATATGCTGTCGAATGTGCTTCCGCATCTAAAATCGGCAATGTCTCTGTCGGATATACCAGGCCCAAGACATCTGTCAACGTAACACAAAGTTCTGTCAGTCGTTCTAATGTGAGAATGAGCTTGTGCTTTGTGGCAATGTTGTAGACCCGCGACGACTCTAGTTCATCGACGAGATCATCGTAACATAATGGAGAGCAGTTGGCAAAGTCGAAATGGGCACTTGTGATCTGGATGTTCCTTCGAACGCAGAGGGGCATGATTCGATCGCGGATAATGCAGCACCACCAGATACGTTTAAGTATGTTTCGTCTCTTGACATCTTGTTGTGATATATGTAGGCCGTAAGAAGGGGAGTCGTAACTGTCGGCGTCGCATGACTTGGCGTGTTGGATTGCAATTCGGAGCCATCTACTGTTTGCCTTGCCAGGTCCGGAACGGAACGTTGGACACCAGTAGGTCAGGAGGAGGGCGGACTGTGCGATGGAGATGGGATCGGGGTCGGTCGAGAAGTCGTATAGAAGCTAGACCAGTGTCAGAAATGCTTCGCTAACAATGCTGTATGTTGTTTACCTTGGCCTTGGTGTAGAACGCCTCCTTGGCTTCGAGGATGGTGGTGAATCCCAACGTGCGGAGACTCTCTTTAGAGACAAACTTTATTTGTTAGAACAACCCAACACGAAAGTGGTGATGTCAACGTACAGTGCACGAAGCAAACATCATCGATTGCAACAAAAGCATCGAAACAGGCGTCCCAGACGTCGCAGAATTAGGCATAGGGTCGTACGCATTCCAGAAATCGGCCTCGTTGATGAGGGGCAGTAATGGATGGATGTAGAGGAAGTAATGTCGGATGAATTCGTCGAGGATCGGCTTGGACGGGACGCGTAGACAGCCTTGGGCGTTGAGGTGATGGAAATCGCAGTCGCGCATGTTGAGGGTCCGAAGGAAGGGCATTGACGAGTATAGAGCTTTGAGTTCGGATCGTACGGGTTCGCTGGGCTCTTCGATGATTGAGGGTGTATACGGTGGGATCTCTCTAATCTCCTCGATGACATCTTCAGTGGAGTTTGTCGTGGGCGACTCGAGGTCAACCCGCTCCTGATGCTCGACCGATGTCTTGTATTCGCTCTCTTCTAGTATATGTAGCACGGCAGTCGCATCGTTGACAGGACTCGTGGGGTTATCATCGTTCGAAGTCGGCGACGTCGTAGAAGCAGCTGCCGTGACGGCTTCACAGTCGCGAATGAGGTCCGCATTATCGGAGGCGATGGAGGCGCCACGATGAGGAATAGGACTATGTCACGTCAGTAGGGTAAAATTGAAGATGATATCAACAACATACAAAGCATCAGCACGACGAGCAACGACGCATTCGCAGCCATCGAGTCGGCAGTTGGTACAAGGCGTCGAGGTGCGTGTGACATCACACCGAACCTTTCGCTTGCGACATTTAAGACACGCCTTTGTCGCGCGCTTCCTCGAGACAGGCTTCTTGGCGAAGCGAATCGGTTGCTGAGTGTTGTTCATCCTGGTACAAGGCGGAGTCGATCGAAATGGTACCCGAGGTTGAAGAGGAGGAGCAGGAAACGGAGACGGAGGAGAATGAACCCCAGATTTACCCCAAACTTGCACTTGTCTTTGCTGAGTGAGGCGCCCCCTGCTAGGGGCTACTATGTAGACTAAGGGGCTGGACCCATGTGGGACGGATGGTAGAGGACCTCGGAAATCTCGGCTAGAGGGGTAAATGCCCCACGGGGAAGCCTTTGCTTTTTGCTCTTGACGCGATGTGATTAGGAATCAGATAAGGGTTATCAATATTCTGGCCCTGTATAGCTTGTGATTTTGCTAGTTTGAGCTGGCTTGGGGGTAATCATGCTCCCTAGATTGCCCTGACAGCAGCTCTGGCTTTGGTCGAGCCTCCAGGTGGCGAATGGTATATTCCGGTTAAATGAGCTTGAGAACGAACTTGACATCTCCCAAGGGTAAAATGAGCCAAAAACCATCTAGAGACTCCGTAAGAATTCAGAATTGGTGGCTCGCTTATCTTGCATAATGCTGTGTCTACCCTTCGTATGACAATCGGTGACGTACAACCCTTGGATGAGAATAGCAGCAAAGTGTTGCCCACTCTTTTATGACCCTGTCTACAAGTTTATTGTTGCAAACCTACTGGCGCTGATTTTGCCATAATTCTGAAGATTACACTGGATTTTAACTTCCCCTTGAGCTGACTAAATAGCCCTTTGCAGGGAATCTCCCTTCGATATCCTAGAATTAATGATCTCTAGGGTAACCAAGGGTCACGCTACGTCATGTTCCTAAGCCAGGTCGACAGTCTCGTAACGTTGTCTTCAGCCACTCTCCTCTCAAAGTCCGGTCGGACTCCTCGGACACTACAAGCTTAAATACTTTTCATCCCAGCAAATCTCGAGAGCGAACAGTTTGCGCGTGACTAACCCAACAGAGCCCAAGCCCAAGCTTGCAGGACCATGCCACGTTTATTGCTGCTATTTTTATCTCGTGTTAGTGGAGCGTGGCTGTGCATCCGCTCAACGGCTCGTTCCAGACGTAATCGGCACGAGCCACAAAAAACGAATGTCACGATACCATCAATCAACCCTTGTAGCTCGTAGGTGTCGCCGAGTCTACCACTAGGCGCTGCTCAATACGAGGACGTCACATCGTAGCAGTGCCGGAATGCAAATGGGGCTTTGTGTCTAATTACAGTAGCTTTCGCCCTCGTCCTGAGGGGCGCTCCCTCGATTGTCTCAGTATAATTTCAACGAAACGACCCCATTCTTTTTGTCTTCATGTTTACTTTTTTATCCTTACTAGAACATTATTATTTATTCTATGGATTTTCTATTGTGCTAGCATATACCACAAACAAAATGGTAAAGAGGTTCGATGGCCTGGAGTTTTGGGAGCAACGATGCAAAGCTCTCCAGCTGTCGCAAACGCCCGCTACTAAATCACCTACCGACAGCGAGCCATCCCTGTCGTTCGAGAGCCCAGAAATACCAAGCGCCGAGCCAGCATCACCAGCTCTATCACTAATAAAATGGCCGACGACTGCAAAACCGCTTGGAATCGTCGATGATTCCGAACCCATATTTATTAAGACTGTTTCTGCAGTCCACGACGTCCGCAATTCCATGTCCTTTTCGCCCTCATTGGACCAACACAGCCAATCTGCATGCGTGTTACGGCCAAGTAGCTTCGAAGGAAAGGAAGAGTTCCTTACTGTCATTAGCAGAGGTGGATCAGATATAAAACGAGACAGGAGTTTGGATGAGAGGAAATCACCATCAGCTGGCTCAAACATTACACAACTCAGACGAAGATCACCACTGCGACTCCAAACAACGAACCTATCTGAAATGGCACAGCGTCAACAAAGACACACCATGATGCCGAACCTTCCAGCATCAACTACCAACAATTCACCACTCGATCACAGACACACATTGAGTGCCTCTGCAGACTGCAACAAGTGCATCACCCGCCAAACAGACAAAGCATTCGAAGCTCTCACCCAAGCCCTAAACAACAAACGCCAAGACGAAACAAAACACCTAGCAGTTGTCCGACCTACCATAGACTGCCGCATGCCATCGCTCAAGTCACCAAAACCAATTCGACCCAAGATGATACGCCAAAAGACCCAGCAATGGGCAGAGACGCAAGAGGACCTTGATAGCTCAACAGCAAGCTCTTTGTCAAGTCCGATGAGTCCAATGATACCAATTCAAATCTCGTTGGATGGGAAAGAATCGGATAAGTCTGAGATACCTCCGATGGGTTGTAATCTGGACCATGACTTGGGGGACTTTTTGAGGTGGGAGGCACGGAACGTATGTGCTTATGGATATGGTACAAATGGATATACCCTTTCGCCGCAGCATTGAAAATGATTTAATGATGGGAGGATGATGTCCGGTCAAATTGCTGGACATCCTATGACTAGAATATTCCCTAATAATACCCTTATAATTGATAAAATCGACTACTGAGAAGTGGACGAGATCATTTTAGAACAATCCTCATCTTATTAATGATCATCCATTGAAGAGGTTTATATATCTATAATAGCGTTATGCAAGTAATAGTTAGTTCTAGATTTCGTTAGGAATCATAACGTTATTATTACTGTACTGCTAGTCTACTACTGATGGACCAGCGGGATAGAATTGAAGACCCAATTTGTCGGCTATAATGTACTAATTGGGCATAAACCCACTGACTTCATCCAATGGTTTTCGAGAACGCTCTTCGGACCAAAGGACACAACAGTCAACATCCAGCCTAGTCAAGGCGTAATTGGTGACTTTGGTCTGTACCTAGATCAATTGCCTGTCGGCTTTCCTTCCAATTACGTGATCTTTTACCTTAATTCGACCTTGGTTGCTGAGTAATGGGAATACCATCATTTTGTACCATTGCTCGAGGTGAGGGGTCACGTCATTGACCTAACCACTATATAAAGACACACGCATCAGTTGTAACAACACTCAACATCCACGATACAATCAGCAATTAAAAATGGCCTCTGCAACTTCGTTCCGTGACCTCGTTGGAATCCCCGCCTCTACGGCCAGCCCCTCCGATAGCGTACTCATCATCATTGATGCGCAGAATGAGTACGCTGAGGGCCAGCTCAAAGTCACCAACGCTGCTGAGTCGCGCAAGGTCATCGCAGGACTTTTAGAGAAATATAGAGCTACGAATGGGAGTATCGTACATGTCGTGCATGATACGCCAGAGGGCGCGCCTGTTTTTACCCCGGGTACTAAACTTGCTGAAGAGTTTGAGGAGCTGAAGCCCAAGGACGGCGAGGCTATTATCCACAAGAACTTTCCTGGCTCTTTCACCAAGACAGATCTTCAGAGTGTTTTGGAAAAGGCGGGGAAGAAGAAGGTTGTTCTCACGGGATACATGGTAAGTCAATGGGTTATATAACTGAGATGCAAGACTAATCACGTACAGGCCCATGTTTGCGTCTCGACTACCGCGCGCCAGGCTGATGAGCTTGGCTTCGACGTCATCATCCCCGAAGACGCCGTCGGCGATCGAGACATCCCAGGCGTTGATGCCTCACAGCTGGTCAAGGTGTCACTGAGCGAGATTGGCGATGCCTTCGGAACCATCATCAAGAGCAGCAGCATTGCTTAGAACTATCTATATAAGTGATATAAACTTTTACAATCTATGTCATTACAATTCATTATACGTTTCATTCCTGCTTCTCTGAGAATTCCGGCTGTACAAGTTCTCTCCGTGTGAATTTGACGTTGAAGTCTGTCTGCTTGACGAACCAGGCGTTGATGATCCTCCATTCCTTGCTTGGGTCTTCAAAGTTAATCTGCTTCTTGTTAGTATGGAATCTATGCATGTGGGGATGACTGTAGCTTACCTCGAATCTTCTTAGAAGACTTGGCACAACCTTGTAGATCTCCAAGAGACTGATGTTCTTGCCAATGCATGTTCGGCTACCCATGCCAAACTGGAACATCATACCCGTCATCTTCTTGATACGCTTGTCCTCCTCCTCAGCATCAAGTGTGGGGTCGGGCAACCAGCGCTCAGGTCGGTACTTATCGGTATCATTTCCGAAGATCTCCGGACGGTTATGGATGATCCAGGCTGAGACACCGACGATGGTACCGCCCTTGATGAACTCGCCCCCAATCTCTGCTCCCTGTGGAGGAACAATTCTCTCCATAGGAAGGCCTGGGGCGGGGTGCATTCGGAAAGCTTCCTGGACACAAGCATGAAGGTAGGGGAACTTCTGAGCCTCAGAGAATGTGACCAGGCCAGTTTCATAGTCAGAAAAGATGCCAGCCTTGGCAGCTTCATCAAGCTCATTCTTGAGCTTCTGGTAGCACTCGGGGTTTCGGAGGAGGTAGTAGAAGACGGCGGAGAGAGTAATAGCTGTAGTTTCCGAGCCTGCAAAAGCCATGGAGACAGCCATGGTCTGGACGAGAGTGTCTGTCATAAACTCAGGGCGGGCTTCACGGGCGGCAATGAACTTGGAAAGCAGGTCCTGGCCGAGGGGCTGTTTCTTTAGGTTGCTGGTGGGGAGGCTGTCGACTGTCTTGAGCTCAGGGATGAGACGTTCAGCCATGCGGGCGCGGGCGAAGCGTGCGACGGCGATTGTTGAGTCAAAGAGACCCCACTGGGAGAGCTTGAGGTAGATGGGGTTCTTCTGCAAGAGGAGATCCAGGAAGGGAATTTGTCCGACCTGAGATCTGTTAGTCAAGAGCTTGGATAAGTGAACGAATGGCTTACAGGTGCAACATAGAGAAACAGCTTGCCAAGGTACGCGACAATGCCCTCAACATCCTCATTCTTCTCAATGAAGCCATGTCTCTTGCTGTAAGTGATCTCGCCTATGACATCAAAGGCGTAGAACTGAAGCCACTGTGTAAAATCACAGACATCAGAACGCTTAGCAAACAGCTTCTCGGTCTGTTCCAGGAACAGCTTGGTGGTGTTATCGACAAAGGGCTCGTATTGAACAAGTGCGGTCATGGAGAAGGCAGAGTTGACACATCTGCGGAATTGAGAGTGGAAGTCATTGTCTGTAGTGCTGAAGAGAGATGCGAGACGGTGACCCTTGACCACGGATTGTTGGACGATATAAAAGTCGGACTGAAGACAGTAAGCATGGGATTTCTACAGCCAAGTGACTAACATACCTTGACATAACCCTTGCTAAGACCGTAGATGGACTTGAGAACAGCAGGGTCCGCAAACGATAAAACGTTTGGTCCCAATCTGACAATATCACCATGCTTAGCATGAAGTTTCTGCAGCGTCACCTCAGGTCGCTGTCCATAAACATCCCAGAAGCGCCACCAATCCGTCAAAGACGCCAAAAAGGGACCGGGGTATTTATTTAGACCGTGGTGATATCTGTTCTTGACCAGCCACGCGACAGTCAGCGATGTAAGTACCAACACCCAATGCTGGGCGAGGGCACTGAGAAGAGTTTCAACCAAGCCACTGTGCATGTTGAAGGCACAAAAAGGGGCAATAAATTAAAAGAATTGTTGAAGAAGGTACTGAAGTGGTTTATTTCCTTTCTTTTTACTATCTACCATACTCTTCTTATATCACTTTCCAACTTGGACCAGATCTTGATGACAGTCTCGGTCTTCGGGTACTCCAGGTTTGCCCCCACAGGTCATTCTGGGGTATTTGGGGACAAGATGATCCACCATCTCGGCAAGTAAACACGGCAAGTAAAGCTGATGCAGATATCCGAGCGCTCTTTTACGTTTTGGTAAATAAATGTCATCATAATTATTCAGCTATAGCGTATTATTTGGAAAACAAGGCGAGGAGAGTTTTTCCCTGCGACATGCCTGCGTTGGAGCTAATAAATGTCGTCGGCAGATGTGAACGGGAGAGCAATGATAACGCAGATAAAGTAAGCAGACAGTGACGATAACGAGTCTTCATTCGTACAGAGGAATTACGGCGTTCGGAGTTCGCGGAGGAGGGAGAGATTGCAGAGTGTGGACGTCGTCATCATAACAGTCATATCGCGTATATCACAACTGCCGTGTCACAGAATTTGCCGATGCTGGGATTGCACAAGGTTTTATTGTGTTGCGTTGCATTTGAGGCTCCTTTTCAAGCCCTGTGTCTCGAGTCTGGTTGGACGCATTAGGAATTTATCAGCTGCGGTTCATTATCTGTGACCAGAGCTCAGTTTAATCTTCTTCTTATCGTCTCTTTTCTCATCAGATCATGTCATTGAACCCCAGCTGTTATGCCATAACTCTTCAATCGATGTTGGGAAATTTCGCGAGGCCCAACCTTTTTCTGTGTTTAATGCAACCGCTACCTATCTGGACCTTTCGGAGACAAGACTCATCGGATGTACGGATGAGAACGTAATGTATCCGATTTAAGGATGCCTCTATATAGCGTGTACTATTGGACCTGGCAGTTGGTCAGTGTACACTCGCGTCAGAGGTTCCGGTCCTTCTATGCTTCTCTCCGTGAAGTTCGGATATACGGGAAGAACATAGAGTTTACTGCTCAGGCCATACTTCATAGTATTTAATGCTATTATCGGCCCGTTCTACGGTGTATGAGGCTCATGTCCCAAGTACCTTTGTCAAGGTAATAGTAAGAACTACGTTGAGATCTATATCCACCTACTCGGACCTTGACGTTAGGACGTTGGCCTACTTTCAGGGACTAATAAATGCAGATGGTATCCAGGATTCCAGCTATCGAGGTGATGTTTACACTGTACAATCGAATAAACTGACACAGACATATCGAACTGAAATATCTGAATCTATTTATCCGCTATGATGTATCGCTCTAGTAAGGCTTTAACAACAGAAGCCGACGTTGCCGCAGCAAAGTCTTGCCATCCCTTATTCTTATGAGAGTCTGCATAGTCACAGACACCTTTCACCACAATACATGACAAGTCTACCCACAGACCAGCGCTCTCCATCTCAAATGCCTCGATACCAAGCCGCTCAACAGGTTAATCTCGATCCCGACTCGACTCGAGTACCGTGGCTCCAGAACCAAACCTCCCCAGAAAGATCGAAGCTTTTTGAGCCAGACGTTCCCTTGCTCTTCCAAGAGCGGTTTCTCTTTTATTCGAAATCTCGGTACAAGGAAATTCTCATCGCATCCCGCCTCGTTGCACAAAACACCACAACAGGGCTTGCATATCGGGCTTAGACACGTGAAGCACGTACATAGTACCAACGTGTCGATCTGATGCTGGTAGGATGGTACGTATAGCCGATCATTAGCTGAGCCAGGGCACTGATATTTTGAGTTACTCGGCTGCATTTATCCCAAAACCTCTGCTGATCTTTCCATAATATCGTCAAGAAACACGTTAGTTCTCAAGTGAATGAGGAAATTATTTATCGGCTTTCTCGCAGTATGTATGGGCTGTTTGGTCACAAAGTTATCTTGGAACCTTCGTCCAAAAATCGTACTGTACTATATTCGAACTGACTACAACATCGCCAAGAGAAACTTCTCTCTCTCCACCGTTGGGTGATCGTACTTCTTAGATACCAGCTAGGAAGACCACTTCTAAATTTGCGTAGGAACATTTTAAGCTGGCTGCTGCAGTTGCTATGCTTGCTTTGCCCATGCTAGACAGAAGCAGAACAACAACATCAAGGCCGCCTATGTACCCATTGACATAGTGGTAATAGTAAGAAAGATCTCATTAAAAATGCTATTAAAACTGGCCCTTAGCTTAGAGCTGTGTGCTTCATGTGGTCATACCGACCAGCACTGTTCCTTTTGAGTAACAACCCAAATACACTAAGATTAAAAGGTAGCATAGTATGACCAAGGGATTATTTTTTGGCTATAATAAGTAATCTAGGTAGTGGCTAATATCAGAAATAAATGAAGATTCAAATTACCAAGATTGTACATATTCAAAATTTATTATCGGAGTATCTCAACTAATTAGTCGTTGTTCTCCCAATCGGTTCTATGAAGTCTTTCGGATAGCCGATCTACCTTTGAAAAGTAATTCCTCTTCATAATTCTCATCTAGCCCTTTTACCACTTCATTGGCCGGCTTTCGATCAGTGGAAACTTGTTCGTGCTTTGTCGAGAGTGTGTGCGATTCGAGCAACTGAGTAGTTGCTTCTAGTGGGATAGGGTCGTTAGGAGGACCTGGCGCTATGCCACGCCATAAGGATATATATGCACTTGAGTCATGAGTTCGTCCATCAGCTAGCTTCTCAGAGAGTATTCGCATCACGTCCGCTCTTATTCGAGC
Source organism: Fusarium sp. Na10 (assembly GCA_002234255.1). Classification (NCBI taxonomy): domain Eukaryota; kingdom Fungi; phylum Ascomycota; class Sordariomycetes; order Hypocreales; family Nectriaceae; genus Fusarium; species Fusarium sp. Na10. The sequence continues at coordinate 141,629 of NJCS01000252.1, read as the reverse complement.
CTTGATGCTATCCATTACGAGCATTCGTTTACGGCTTGATTCCTCGCCTTGGTAATCATACACATCAGGCATCCGCCAGGCAAAATACGCGTTTTGATGAGAGGGCCGGACTTGAACATCAGTTGGATATTCATCGAAAAAGTAAGAACACAGTTTGCAGGGTGGTTTGCTTGATCCGATGAATTTCCAACGATTGAAAAACCGTTCAGGACGAATTCCACCCTCGGTATTTTCTAACCAGTCATGCACTAGCACTTCCGCATGCACCAGTGGCTTCGGTGCACTACGCCAAAGTTCAGAGACCTTGGCGTCTATGTCGTGGACAGAAAGTGAGCCTAGCTGTGCTGCAAAACGACCCAACAAGGACTCATCGCTAGTCATTTTTCTCATGATCTGAGCAGCTGTCCATGGATTCGTAGGAAGAACGCCAGGCACCGTTGAACTTGATGGTATCATGCATATTTGAATGTTTGAAAAGAGCTGAGGCCAGATCTTTGCAACCAAGTCCATCAAGTCCACTGCACGCTTATATGTAAGCAGTCGACCTGCGACATGAACAAAGTCTGACCAGTGTGTCGTTGACATCATGTTATCTTCACGCGCTAAGCGACACCTGACATCAATAAAAATATGGGACTTGAAGAAGTTGCTTAAAGAAGTAATCAAGTCACATACGCTCAAGAGATTTACTGGAACAAACAATAATTAGATAGGCAGTTAACTCTGGGTAACACGATCCAAACACTCACCTGGCTCAGAGTGACATGTGTCAAAACAGGCTTCTAATAGGCGAAGGATTTGGGACATTTCATCTTGAGGTGAGTTACCTAAGACTTGTCAGCTCCATTTGGAAACCGCGGATAGAATATACGGAACCTACTTTCCTGGGTACTTTCACGCTCACAGGCTTTAATACACTCCTGTAGATGGACTCTGGGCGATTTCAAGTATCCATTCACCCGACTCTTGCACAATTCAAGCGATGCGTGTAGGGCCTTGTTCCGAAGGTTTTCTCTTTCCGCACTATGCTCTGGTGGAACTGCAGAGAACAGATGAAGAATAGAAGCTATGCTAGCTTGGATCTTTTCACGTCTCGTTGAACTTTGCTGGTTGAAACCAATCACATATTGGATACAATCGGGCAGCTGTAACACAGCACAAGCCGAGATTGCTCCACCACCGACCTCGGCGCAACAAAGGAATGCAATTTTGGAAGCAAATGCTCGGAAAAGTGGCTCCAGACCTGTCAAAGCATCGAATTCTGGGTCCTCTCCTAGTCTTCGTCGTGGACACATGGATGTCAAGCCGATAAGTAATAAGAGGGGAGGATAAAAACGTTTGACTAATCCCCGTTCTGGAGCGACCAGAAGCGGTTGCTGGGTTCCTTTCGATTCTAATAATGAGTTAACGTACTACGATAATAGCCTTGCTAATCACTCACCCATATCCGCAAATACCTTACTAGGCAAGTGTCAATTGATGAAAGTAGTCTGCTAGGCAGAGAGGGTGAATGGTTATTGAGAGCTAAATTCACCGATCGCGTTGTGGTTCGAAGCTCAGGAAATGCGTAGAGACAAGGCATGTCATTTCAGTAGAACCATCAGGCATTTCACGCCGAGCAGCGTGGCAGGCCTCAGACATATTGCGGCTTGAAAATCCGTTGCTTATTGGACGACGAGCGAACTGTCGGATGTAAACACGTCATCCCCATAGCTGAATTGGTATGCCTCTTGCATATTGGCCAATGGGACCTTGCGCTGATACCCTGTTACTGAAGTCCTCTTCTGTCTGCAGGTTGAGATAAGTACGAGTCTGGAGCCAAAAGTCTGCTCCCCAACTATTCCTTATAAAATTTCACACACCTCGATTTCCTACAGCTAAAGGATTTCTAAAAAGAAACGTTGTAAGTTTATTAGTGTATAACATTGTGTCTTCATCCGCTTCCGTACTAGGTTTGTTGAACCAATGGTCTGACGCAGCCTGACAGTACATAATTACTCAGCTGGTTCTCACTACGTGCCTGGAATGCTTGTTGCTGAGTATTACAAAAGATCAAGATGGAAGATCACTCAGCTATTACCAGGGGGGAAGTGGCCCAATTCGTATCATTGCACGAACTCGAGCTCCATCCAACAATCAATGCGACTACTCTACCCAACCGTACCGATGCTTCTGATCAAAGCGACGAGCATTAGTCTCCAACCGCTGTGCCAAACAGAACAGATTTATCTGGCATTGGATCTTATGATCAGACTCCGCCGAATGAGCAAAGCATCGCCATGGTCAATTCGGTCAACGGACCATCAGGTAGGAACAGCGAAAAGCGGCGAAATTTTCCACAGCTCTTCCAGGAAGATGAGCTACCTCCAACTCATCATTATGTCCATGGCGATAAACTTGCAGGATATTTTTGTAAGTATCCAGGATGTAAGACTCCTCTCAAGACATACAAACTAGCAAGCCGTGTGACGTGGGTCAAACTATTCAGTCTCTCACGAGTAGAAGTTGACGATATAGGAAACACGTTCGCAATCACTATAGGCCGGTTGTATGTCCACTTTGCCCAGAAAGAAAGGCGGAACAAGGTGATATGAAAAAGCATGTTCGAGTTTATCACCCTTCTCTTGCGACAGCTTTGGGTATCTCTGGCAAATCTTTACGTTGTTCTATCTGCCGAAAGGCTATTTCGAACAGCAGGAAGGATAACTTCAAAAGGCACATGCGTGACTCACACGGGCTTGAGATGGACGGACAAGGACAGTGGGTGCCAATAGCACAGTGATTAGGGAATCGAGGGAGTTTCACGTCTTCAGTCGTTGAGGCTAGTTAAGGATACGGCAACCCTATTAGAGTGAAATAGAAGTAAAAAGAAATTACAGATAGGAGCTTTTTATGACCCGATCCTATTTTCCTGTAAATATTGTGAATCTCTCTACCAAAGGTGTTCGCAAGCTAGACACACTTGCGGCCTTGTGGCATGTCAATCAGGAAGCCTAACAACATGTATCACTTTGCCAAAAAGCTAGAGAGCTCAGTGCCAAGCCGCTTCTGTTTCAAGGCCAACGCCAGAGTTAAGAGACCTTAATTATTTCTGATAAAACTAAATAAAGAAAACTAAAATAGTTAGGGAGAACCAAATGAGAGCCATACGCCCACTATAAGCTGATGCATGCTTCAGGGCTCCAGAATCAGAGTCCTCTTTATGCTCCTCGACCCACTCTACAGCCGTTTCATATTCTGGCCACGGTCTGTCTTCCTCGTCACTCTTACTATACTCCGCTCCAACTTCCTGAACAAAGCTGACTTCACCATCGTATACCGCCGTACTCGCATTAGCCCCTCTACTGAGTATCTTGTAGCCGCAGGCCACAACCACCTCCCCATCCCAGTCCTCATCGTCACCTTTACAATCTTTGAGAACACCATTGAAACATTGCAATTCAGGTACAAATGTCCAGTAACCAGTCGTTCCATTTTCCGCTGTATCGTGCGGGTTGGTGAACGGAATCACGAGAGTTCTGTTCAAATTCACCCTCTGTGCTGTGGCTGGATCTGCAGCATCTCGCACAATCTCTAGAAGAGCTGCCTTGTCTGAGATGGTGGCATTAATGGTTGAGTTGACGATGATGCCCATTTTGTATGGATCGCTGTTGCATTGATTCATGGGAGGACCATCTTCTCGGGCTTTTTCTGTGGTGCAGTTTATGTATGCTGATACGCGGACTTGTCGTCCGGGGGCGCTGTGTCCCTTCTTATCCATGATTTCAAAAGACTCGCAGCCGCGCTTGACCAACGACATAGATGCAGTTGGAAACAGCAAGAGGAGAGAAATTAACATCAAAAACATTGTTATTTTGACTTAGGACAACATGTATGCTCTTCTTGAATTGTCGGTTGGTTTCCAGGTATCACGCAGGCCTTTTATAGTTACCCCTGGATTGCATTTGGCCCCCAAATTGCTGTATCACAATTACCCGGAGCTCAGGATTCTATGACGTTGGCCAAGGATGAAAATGCGGCTCGAACAGGAAGAGATACACCGAATGAGTCTATAATAACAACGAACACCGTAACAGGATTATGAAAATGATCATCCGGAAAGCATTGATGTGCTGGCCTTCACCTGCCCGGAAGTCTTTATAGGTCTGGGTTTACAGGACGATGCGTCACTCTGCATGTACTCTGATAATAGAGCTTCGGAATATACCCCACTATGTCAGCAATAAATCGCCGATCGCATGTCATCCTGTAAGAGAAGTCTACATGCTGTCGATCCCTACTTCGTATATTCGCCTGTTTTCGTTCTGCTACAGTGGGGGATTATCTTCACCTACCATTGCTTGCTAGCAGTACGTAACAACATCAAGATGGCTTTGGATATGTCCACGTTATAAACTGAAACTGATGGGCTTATCCTAGGATCCCGAGACTAATGATTCAAAGGTCCTTGGTGCCGGGCATTCAAAAGAACTGCGAATCCGCGCGCAACGGGTTAATGGGCCGTTGAGGAGAACTAAGTCGTTATAGAGACGATTGCTCATTAAGGAGCGAGAATGGTGTATAAGAGAAAAAGAAGCGTCTATGAATTACTGACAGCGTGAAGTACCGAGCTGGCTGTTGAGAAGAAGCTGTCAAGTATGACGGCGGATTGTTCTGATCTAGCTCACATTCCTCATCGTATGCAATGGCGTTATGGTGCTGTGGAACTTACATTACTGTTCTCTAAAAAGCCTAAACCTGGCAAATATGGCGTGAAATTAGTGCTCACGCTCTCTATAATATCTATTTGCTGTTCTCTCTTGCAGTGTAGTTATTGACAGGTTGGGCCGAGAATGATGGAACAGGGTCTATGTCTCCCCATAAGGAGACTATATGTAAGGGCGATATGAAGATAAAGTTAGGATAAACGTAGTTTATCTTAATTCGTAGTAATGTTTCTCTATCTACCTAAATACCAATGTTAAGTTTGCGCATGTATGCATTGGCATGAACTGGTAAAGTCGCGTGGCCTCAATAAATGGCATTACTTTAGTAAACAATTCAATACCGCAATACCAACTTATCCCATATAATTAAATAATAATCTCATATGACAGACATATCGAAATGCAAATTGGCAGTATTTGTCTCATGGCGGGGTGGAGAAGACAGGGTTCTTATCGTTTGATCTGCACGTTGTAACCTTGCTGAGTTGTCAGTTCCATCGCTTTGGTCGTCTCTCGATTTGCGCTCAAACTTCTGAACCGCCCCAGAATTACCAAGACATATACGCAAAATGACAGAGACTTCAAAGGAGGCAGCTTCCTCTCTAAAGGCGCCCGTTGTATCATCACCTCCAGCGGAGGAACCGCATGCACCAACGGAGCAGACCCCTGCTGAGCAAACCACCGCAGAGAACCCCGCCGAGCCTGCTGAAGATTTCCATAACCCTGATCATTGGGCCACCTTGAATGAGGGCGTATGTAGAATCACGTTCTCTTTCCCATGGCTATTGACATTACGTAGGATGCGCCAGGAGACGATGATGCTGATTCAGCGGTCGGGGACGATGCTGCCAGCTCGACTGAGTCAATTTCTTCGAGCATTCTTCATTACCGCACCATCCACGGGAGGACGTATCACTCTGAGCGGGGAAATGCCGAGTATTGGTATGGGAGCCCTTTCAAGTTTAAGCCTCGGAGCTGACGTGGTTTAGGACACCGAACGATGAGCACCATAACGAGTCTATGGATATTAAGTGCGCCAGTTTTGCCAGAGGTAGTCTGTAAGATCATCAGCTTACGGGACATAGTCACCATCTGCTGTCTCTTTCGCTTGAAGGGAAGCTCCATCTAGCTCCTCTAAAGGACGACATTCAGGTTCGTGTGCTATCCTTGGGTATTGACAACATATCTCTGACAAGATATCAGAAAGTCTTGGACATTGGAACGGGAACTGGTATGTTATTGAGAAATTTTTCAAACGCGTGAAGCTAACTAAAGCAACAGGTATTTGGGCCATGTAAGATGTCTTGACACGTGTAGGCCTTGTATTTTACTGACCCTGCCGCAGCGATTTCGCGGATGAGTATCCCAATGCTGAAGTGATCGGAACGGATATCTCTCCCATCCAACCTGACTGGGTCCCACCCAATCTGAAGTTGTAGGTAGCCTGTGAGAGCCGATGATACGAGGTGTTCTGACAAGAGCAGTGAAATCGAAGACTGTACGCAAGAGTGGACTTACGACCCAAACTCGTTTGATTACGTGCACATGCGCTATATGTACGGAAGTATTAGCGACTGGTCCGCCCTGTTCAAGGAGGCATTCCGCGTCTGCAAGCCCGGCGGTTGGGTCGAGAGCTACGAAGCCTCCCCTAGAATGGAAAGTGACGATGGCACTGTAAATGAGGCCTGTGCTATCAACGAATGGGGCAAGTTCTTTATCGAAGGCGGGAAAAAGCTGAACCGCACTTTTGAGATCATCGATAAAGATCTGCAGCAGAAGGGGATGGAGGAAGCAGGCTTCGTTGACGTGAAAGTTTGGGATTTCAAGGTACGCTCAATCTTTCATTTCTTCATATGAATGAATGACTTAATCAATTCAGGCACCTATTGGAGGATGGCCCCAGGACCCTCGGCTCAAGCAAATTGGACAGTTTGCTCAGGCCGCTCTTGAACAGGACTACGAAGGTTATGTTCTGTATATGGCTAACATGGTTCTTGGCTGGACTAAGGAAGAGGTTTCTGTGTACTGCGCTCGATTGCGACGCGAGATTCGATCTGGAAAGTTCCATCCTTTCTATCGCCAGCGGGTTGTTTACGCAAGGAAGCCTGAATAGATACATAGGTGCAGAATAAGAGACTTTCCACTCTTAGGTAAGAAATAATAATCAATTGAGAGTTTGGCAGCTGCACTCTCACAGTGTCTCTGAAAAACAGTCAAGCCTTTACTAGGGATTTGTTGGTACCGCCACAGGCTGCATGATCCTTCACCCAACCATGACGGAATTTGATCGCATCATGATGCAACAGCTTCGGCATGTGCAAGCTCCAATGCAATTCACAAGCTTTCTCAAATGCATTAACCTCGGGATCTGTGATAGTCTTGGCTTGCGTTTCTTATCATTGAAGTAACCGATATTCGTGGCCAGATCAAATCACGAGCTTTATCATATGACTTGACGGTATAACTGCTTCGGCCAACCCTACAGCACTTTTTTATTTTATTTTTTATTTTAACATCACAGTGGACCCCAATTTTTTTGTCGTGTTGGGAGACCTCAACAAAACAAAAAAGCACGAGCCTCTGGATCAGCAGAGGAATGGGATACCCTAGACTCGGCTGTCACATGGATTATTCAGGCTCAATACGATACACAGCCATCACAAGCTTCGCATCGTCTTGGCAGGGTCCAAATGCGTGCTACTCACTCAGTCTACGTGGTGATGTTGCCTCATAAGGTAGTAAAGGCGAGGAACTGCCAAACCCGACGCGACCAGACTGGCGGTGCGTGACATGACAAGGAATCACTTGTCTTGGGGATTACGACGGCAAAAAAAGACCACTATTTCCAATTGCGGTAATAAGTGGAATGATCGCCAAGATTACGCCGCAGCTACGGGCCCGATACCGCGGTCTCCCTCGTTGCGCTGACACTTATTACAGAAGGCGGTGGCAGAATCTTACGGCAGAATTGATCTAATTTTATTCCCTTATTCAGAGTTGAGTGCCGAAGATCGGTCGTCAAGTGATTAAGAGCAGGTGATGGAGCAGGCTTAAGCTTAAGTTTATCATCAGATACAGTAATCGCGAGACTCCATTGTTGGCCGAGTCTGCGAGCTAGGCTGAGTCACTGAGTCAACCGCGGCTTGGATCGGCGAAATTGACCTCTGAAGCCACTGAATCAATCAATCACAAGGCAAGGATTTCCACTGCCGCGCACTGCGTCATGTCACCATAATCAACACTATACCGACAAGGGTGCGTGGATCCTGCTGACCTAATATCCTCCGCTCACCAGCACCTCACCCCTTTTCCCCTTTCAGTCACCTCGACTTTTTCACGATATCGATAAAATTCCAAGCTTCGCACTACGCTCCCACCAACACCCACCCAAACTCATTGCATAAAAAAAAGTACATCATACGATTACATCATGCGTCAACCCATATCGACACAACCAGCCACCAATGCTGATGCAGAGGAATGGTGTACGTATATCCGAATACTCTGGTTGAGATTGTACTAAGATTGAGTTAGATCTTCCCGACAAAATGCTCGCACGTGCGTTGAACCCATGCTGTAAAATAGCTGCGTACTAACAACACGTCTTCAGGACACCCCAGCAAGCCTCACATTGGCAGTGAGTTATATCCCAATCTGGAAATTATTACCATGCTTACAATATCTAGGCTTGGAGGAGTACCAGCAGATGCATCAGCTCTCCATAACGGAGCCCGAAGCGTTCTGGGGAAACCTGGCCCGTGAGCTTCTTACATGGGATCACGACTTTCACACCGTCAAGAGCGGCTCGCTAGTCGAGGGCAACCCATCTTGGTTCCTTGGCGGAAAGCTGAATGCTTCGTTTAACTGCGTTGACCGCCATGCCCTCAAGGATCCTAACAGGGTTGCTATTATCCACGAAACTGACGATGGAAACGGTGGTCGCTCCATCACATACGGCGAGCTGCTCAAGCAAGTCAGCAAGGTTTCTTGGACTCTCAAGGACCTTGGCGTGCGAAAGGGCGACACAGTTGCCATTTACATGCCCATGGTCCCTGAAGCTCTTGTCGCTATCCTTGCTTGCACCCGTATCGGCGCTGTTCACTCTGTTGTCTTTGCTGGTTTCTCAGCTGGTTCGCTGCGAGATCGCGTCGTCAACGCCAAGAGCAAGGTCGTCATCACTGCTGATGAAAGTCAGCGTGGCGGTCGAACAATTGGTATCAAGAAGATTGTAGATGAAGCGCTGAGCCCACTTGAGGGTGTTCAGACTCTTGTTTTCAAGAGAACTGGTGCCAAGGTCGCGTGGACTGAGGGACGGGATCATTGGTGGCATGAACAGACTGCCAAGTGGCCTAGCTACATCCCTCCTGAGGCTATGGACGCTGAGGATCCTTTGTTTTTGCTGTATACTTCTGGATCAACGGGCAAGCCAAAGGGTATTTTGCATACGACTGGTGGTTTCCTGGTTGGGGCTGCTGCGACGGGAAAGTATGTGTTTGACATTCATGAGAACGATCGATACTTCTGCGCTGGCGACGTTGGCTGGATCACTGGTCACACATATGTGGTCTACGCTCCGCTCCTTTTGGGTGTCTCTACAGTTGTCTTTGAGGGAACACCAACTTTCCCTGATGTTTCTCGTTTCTGGGATATCATCGCGAACCATCAGATCACCCACTTCTATGTCGCTCCTACGGCTCTTCGCTTGTTGAAGAGAGCTGGATCTGACCCCGTCAACCATGACACTAGCAGTCTGCGAGTTCTCGGTTCAGTCGGTGAGCCTATCGCTCCTGAGATTTGGAAGTGGTACTATGATGTCATTGGAAAGGGAGAATGTCATATCGTTGATGTAAGTTGACCATGAAAGGTCTCCATGGACGAAACTAACTGGAGCAGACATACTGGCAGACTGAGACTGGCTCTCACGCAGTCACCCCTCTCGCTGGCGTTACACCCACCAAGCCTGGATCCGCTTGCCTGCCATTCTTCGGCATCGACACAGTCTTGATCGATCCTGTTTCTGGTGCTGAGATCCACGGCAACGGAGTCGAAGGCGTTCTTGCTTTCAAGACCTCATGGCCTAGCATGGCCCGAACTGTCTACGGTGATCACCAAAGATTCGAGGAGACATATCTCAAGGTGTATCCTGGATACTACGTGAGTTTTCAACCGAGCTGACTCAGTTGAGTAATTACTGATCATCTGTAGTTCACTGGTGATGGAGCTGCCCGCGACCAAGACGGCTTCTACTGGATCCGCGGCCGTGTCGACGACGTAATCAACGTCAGCGGCCACCGCCTCTCAACCGCCGAAATCGAAGCTGCAATGGTCGAGCACGCCGCCGTCGCTGAATCCGCCGTCGTAGGCGTCTCCGACGAAGTAACAGGCCAATCCGTCATCGCCTTCGTCTGCCTCAAAGAAGCATTCCGAACCTCTGAGGAGGAAGTCCACGCCGAGCTCAGACTGCAGGTCCGCAACAACATTGGCCCCTTTGCTGCGCCTAAGAAGATCTTTATGGTGGTTGATCTACCCAAGACTCGGTCTGGAAAGATCATGCGCCGTGTTTTGAGGAAGGTGGCTATGGGTGAGCAGGACCAGCTGGGAGATATCACTACGCTTTCGGATCCTTCTGTTGTTGAGAAGATTATTGGTGTTGTGCATAAGAGCGGTTAATGGGTGGTGATAAAATGAGGGAAGCGACCGTGGTTAAAATGTTTCTTGGATGGGTCATGATTAGAGTATTTTTCTCAACCCACTGTCTTTATAACCTTTATAATAATTCAAGATCATTGGCTTGCAATTATCCAATTAGCTGTGTCATCCGTCTCAATATCCTCATCCAAGTCAAGAGTATAGCCGGAGAAGTACCTGCCCATGTCCAAAGCATGATCGTAACAAGTGACTAGTAGTTTGAAAACTGGATACCGGCCCCAATGTGCAAGCTGCACAAGTTTCTTAATCACCATCTCAGTTTCTTCTCCAAGCCTAGAAGTCTCATAGACCGAGATCTCATCTATAATGCAGAGTACAACACCATCTCGCGGTATTTGATCCACAACGCGTTTGAACACTGTGCAGAGGGTATGGAGTTCTAAGAGCTCCAGCTTTCGCCACTTGGAATCGGAGATGAAGGAAAGATCAACTGCTTGACCTTTCTCTATCATTTGGCAGATTAGCTGGCCTATAATACTTGCCATGATACCAACTGCTGACGCGAGAGGGTCATTGGGGCGGGAAGGTTGATGTTCGGAACAGAAACACTTGAGAATGAAAACAGGAGCAGACTCAGTGAGCCCCGTATTTGACATGCGAGCCAGTTCAGCCATAACGACACTGAAAGGAGATACACTGTCTTTGGCCGAAAGATCTCCGCGACCGTTGACAAGTAGACGCGTTGAGACCTGAGTTTCCCTCATAAAGTTTTGGAATCTGTCGTGGCGGAGCATAGCCGCTACTCTCGCCCTTGCGTTCTCGTTTACCTGGTAGTTAAGCGAGAGGATAGAAGAAATGTCTCGAGTCAAGGCCTCTGGGTTGTAGTTGAGACACCGGAGAAGTCGCTGTTTTGCATGCTCCATATCTGCTTTAGACAAGACTGGCTGTTGTGACGGGCTTTGTAGAATGGTGGGAGTTGTGCTTCGGCTGATGTCTTGGTCTTGCCAGGATAAACGATCCACGTTTAGGAGATCGTAGCTAGAAACTTTAAGTCGGCTGGGGTCGCTTTCCGGAGCAGAATTTCCTGAACTCAGGTTAATTCAGCACATATTCATAGACAGCTAAGCTTGTCGTGAAGCGTTGCTCATGGGTAGAGATACCTGAATCAGCCGCTTGGAACCTGGGATTTGTCAACAAAAACTCCATCAGTCGGTGAAAGACTTTCTGCGTCTGTTCAGTCTTCTCATAGACCTTCATGACCATACGTGCTTGACACTGCGATGCCTCGTCATTCACAGCCTGACCACACGCCTTGATGACCGCAACACTTTGGAACAGCTGTTCCTTGTATTCACCCTGCTGCATAAGGCTGCCAATGAACTTCTCTACAAACTGTCAGTGACAGAACGCCGTAATTGTTGTGATGACTTACTTGACTTGCCATTAAGGAAGAACTGCATGATCTGGTGAAGCAGGGTCAGGATGGCTCGAAAAAGCTCGATTGTGCGCTGTTCAAGGAACTGATAGCGCATTTGTCTGTACATACCACTAGGAGTTTTTCAATCAATCCAGACGAGCCCTTTCCTCCATTCAAATGCAGACCCGAAAGGAGAGGAAGTATGGACGCCCCGACTACACAACCCAAAACACTAGAGCATATCGAGCAAGAAAAGACAGACAAGATCTCTGAAAGCGACCCCCTCCAGGAAGCCTGGGTTCGCCTGGCCGAGATGAATGAGCTGTTCACCACTGAAAGGATTCACGAGAATATTCAAGATGTCGGACGTGCTGAAAGGTCCATGTATAGCGGTCTCTGCAAGGAATCGCTTGTCTTCCGAACAGTTTCGATGATCTGGTTTTACCGAATAGCCACAGAACAACCGTCCAGGCATTAGTTACCACCCCTGAGAAGGGAAGGTCGCCACTATAGTCTACTCCTGAAAAACCAAGTATCGGATCTGTGCTAGACCTCGTTCCAGGAAAGATAGTGGGCTTATCATCTTGCCACATGGTCCACCCGGTGTTGGAGAGACGTCGACAGCGGAATGCGTTGCTGACGATACAAAACGGCCTCTGTTTCCTGTTACCTGCGGCGACATTGGAGAAACTGCTGCTGATGTTGAACATAACCTGCAAAGCCATTTTCAACTGGCTCACAAATGAGTTGCGTACTATTTCTCGATGAAGCCGATAGAAGCCTTGTAGTTTGGTAGGTCTGGAAGCGGTCAATGGCAGCGATAAGATGGAGGAAGGAAGGAGATCATGGTTAAAAGGTTTCTGAGACGGGTTATAATTAGGGTATTACTCTCAAACCACTGTTTTTATAAGTTGTAATAATCTCATAGAAGATAATACCATATATCATAGGTCACTTATCAATATACAAACTATTGATCTCAATTTTTTGCATAATAACATGCAAAACTCACATTGAACCATCTATAGCCATTTAAAGCCTTCCCTGTCCTGTTGCCAAAACAGTAGGCAACTAGACGAATAGGGGGTATCCAGGGCTTAGGTTGAAGTTCAGCAAGGCCAACCTGCAAGGTAGCCTGGTTGACATGCAGAAGTTGGCAAAGAAGTAGGAAGAAGGCGGCCGTATTTAGAGTTAACTATGTGAGTGTATCTATAGCAACCGAATAAAAATGCCCGGTCATGACGTCGATAACGGGGCTCGGAGATATTGGCTGCGAGCCACTAGTGTATCGGGGATTTATAAATGCCGACGGGTCACGGCAATAAACAAGTTGCGACACCCCGTTATGGCTGCGCTTCGTATAGACTCACCTGTGATTGGTGACAATGCTACGTGTCAACCTTCCTCGGCAAGTACACGATCTCCAACATTTCATTTATCAGACATTCCCCGAGGGATCTATATTGATGCCTTAAACTATAAGAGAAGCGTTGTTCATTGTCTTTCACACAGTTCATCGCACGACTATCCACTCCTAGTTTCCTACATACACCCTCCTCTTTGAAACCTCAAACAGAAACATGCTTCTTCGCATCTTTGGTGTGCTTGCATCGCTAGCAGCATCTGTTGTCCCAGCCAAGACGAAGCCAAACATCATCTGAGTCTTGGTGGATGATCAAGATGTGCATATGGAATCTCTCAAGCACATGGCACTGTTGAAGAAGCAGATGGGGAACTCTGTATACAAGTCATTATTGGTATGTCAGGACGGAAGTTTCTAGCACTTGGACTGACATAGAGACTTTCACACAATACCAATGTGACCGACGTCATCGCACCGTATGGTAGTCACTCACCCCTAGGTTACAATTCTTCCTCGATGGTAACGGGAAGTAGGTGGATGCCCCAAGTTCATCACCGAGGGATTCAACAGTAACTACCTGCCCATTTGGCTCCAAGAAGCTGGACGCAATACCTATTATACTGGCAAGCTCTTTAAAGCATACACTGTTGAAAATCATGACAAGCCTCATGCCGCCGGCTGGACTTCTTCTGACTTCCTTCTCAAACCTTTTACGTATAGCTACTGGAACGCTACGTGGCAAAAGGACCAGGGCGCTCCCGTCAGTCGTGAGGGAACTTACAGTACTGATGACCTGTCCGATAAGACCATCAACTACATTCGGGAGGCGCATGCTGCTGGCAAGCCATTCTTCATCGGTAGTGCCCCCATTGCTCCCCATTCCGAAGTAGTCGTACGTCCAGATACATACAAAGGGACCATCTCTCCAACAGATTTTAGCATTCAACCTCTTATCCTGCCCCCGAAACCTGATAAGCGCCACGCCGACATGTTCCGCGATCTCAAGGTCCCCAGGACGCCCAACTTCAACCCAAAAGAGGTAAGGAAGACCGCGATTCCATTAATCATAAAGTGCTAAGATGAAGCAAAGCCGAATGGTGTCAGCTGGGTAGCACAACGTCCTCGCATGAACCAGACTTACGTAGACTACGGCGACAATTTCTTTCGCTTGCGTCTGGAGTCTCTGCAGGCTGTTGATGAAATGGTCGACAGAATTTTCAAAGAGCTCGAGTCTCTGGACATTATGGATAACACCTATATCATCTACACTAGCGACAATGGCTATCACATCAGCCAGCATCGCCTTCCGCCTGGAAAGCAGTGTGGATTTGAGGAAGATATTAATGTCCCACTTCTTATTCGTGGGCCAGGAGTTCCCAAGGGTGTAGTCAGTGATGCCATGACAAGCCACACCGATCTCGCACCATCCATCTTTCGCATGGCAGGAGTAAAGCCACGGCCAGAGTTTGACGGTCTCGCGGTCCCACTTACTGGCGATGAACTTGAACGAGCCACTCAGAGGCGTGCTGAACACGTTGGTATTGAGTTCTGGGGTCTGGCAGCTGATGAGGGAATCGATAGTAAGTTAAAGCCGAAGCATTGACCTTTCCCTCGCTTAATTCGGAAGAGATGTTGACAGATTCTATTACAGGCGTGATTATGAGTGATTTGAACACGTACAAGGGAATTTGTCTGCACAGCAAAGACTACAACCTTTATTACGTGGTCCATTGCACGAACGAGCATGAGCTTTATGACATGACAGTAGGTATCCTTTGTCTACTTCCACTAAGATGCCGGCTCTAACTATGACGCTGCAGGTCGACCCTTATCAAATCAGCAATCTTCTCCCTTCTGGTAAGAACGGCACTGGTATGCCAATTGCATCATACGCCGGCTCCAATGACAAGATCAACAAGAAGCCGCTCCTCAGTATTGTGAGTCGTCTGGATGCTCTTCTCATGGCAATGAAGAGTTGTAAGGGTGAGACTTGCATCAAGCCATGGAAGGTTCTCCATCCGGATGGTGATGTCAACTCATTGAAGGATGCAATGAAGAACAAGTACGACAGTTTCTACCTCCAAACTGCCGAGAAGAATTCTGTCAGCTTTAATATGTGCATGTCAGGCTACGTTGTAACTGCTGAGGGTCCTCAGGATCCCTCCATTTATCAAGGCTACTGATTGTAGACTTAAATGGACTCGTATAGGATCAGGCCGACGAGGGATTCATATATCATTGCTGTTCTATTCGGTCATTTTGGGAACTCCCTTTGGGTGTTTCTTTATTCTCTATACAATCGCACAAGAATTAATTAGTTTCTATATTTGTTCTGTACAAGAGTGGGCATCTTCCTATTTGCGAGACTGAAGAGACTGATAAACTCACTTAGCAAGCAGCTCGGTAATAAACGTCGTTCTGTGCACGTGGCTGGAAGGGTCTTGAATGATTTGCACTCCAAATCTTAGGCAGAGACTCTATACTGTTATGGGATCGAAGGTCCCCTGACGAAATATATACATAACGTAACATAGCATAGTGGTCTAGAGACGGGAGGGGATCTTTCCAAGATACTTGACAATTTCAGGAAGAAAAGGGAGTAATCCGAAACAGGGGTAGCTGCGCATAGTGGGCTAAACTAGTGTAGCGACATGTCCAAGCCTACAAGCTAAGAAAAACAAGGTCTCGTATTGTGGATCAATTAGAAAGGGGCTGATATAGAAAACAGTCGCATCCCAGGGGCGCAGTGAATATGTTTTATGGATCCCCAGAGCTCGTTTCTGTCACGTTGTACAGTGGAATAGGGGAGCAAATGGATAGAACCAGCTACAACTAAGCTACCGAGAGATCTGATTGCTGGCAAGATACTCTTGAGCCTCAGAACATTTCCCAAAGACGACCAATAGGGGGTCTGTCGATACGGCGGAGCCCATCATCGGTATACACAAACAGACCGGCTTGATTTCAACTTCACATTCCGTAGCCATCATGTCACTGCGTCAAGTCTTCTGCTCACGGACAGCTCATCCGACTTGGCTATGTAGTATGAGCAGAGACTGAAAGCAGGAAAGCACGCTTGCTCAATTCTTCAAGTGCTGTTTGAGGTGAAAGCCAATTACCAACTGAAGTTGCTTGGCTCAGGAATGGCGACACTTGCCTGCTTAACGACATTTCACCCAATCAGGCAATATTACAGGTCGACTTTTAAGCGACGCCTCTACCATGTCCTCTGAGTGATTTCATCTTTCGAAAGAGCAGAGTTGAGAGAGTCCTTTCATGTTGATAAAACAGGCTCTATGCGAAAGGTTTATGTGAAATGCAATATCTAGAGCCTATCATCTCGTTCTCCTTCTTGTGACATGATGTCAAGCTACCCTTAATAGAAAACAAGCTTTTACAACGACTATCCAGAAGGCTTCGCTGACACACCAGACGGCTCAAGTTTAACGCCAGGGCCATGCCGTTCGAGAAAAGCTCGGGATGGCACGGTCTTCTTGGCCACTTCGTCCTTCGATAACGCCAATGTGTTATCCCGCCCTCCATATTGTGTGCTTCCTCGGTCCAAATCGGTAAGTGCGGTGATGGTTGCGTTATAGCTTGCCTCGTCTATTTGTCCACCCACATAACGCGCTTGGCCTTGCACGTTGACTCGCCTTGCGTAAACTAGATCCTTCACGGTTGAAACCGTGATACCGTACGCATTATCGGCCATAGTTATGTCTTCAAAGACGTTAGCGCGCTCCCTGGCCAGATCTTCGCCGGCATGAGCAACCACATTCATGCATTGATGAATGCTTTCTTTCGTCTCCCGTAGTTGTGCCAGTTCGTTGATGTCATCTTCAGAGAGGTCTGTTTTCAGTTTCATGGCATCCATCCTCTTATCGATTTCGCTTCCATGGCTTCTGAGACGTGACTCCAACGCGCTGATAGAACTCTTAGCAGAACTCAGGCTACTTTTAATGTATTTATCTGCTGAAGGCTGTTTGGAGAACTGTGGGTTCTCGCTAGACGTTGATTCGAGTGCTTCGATATGCAAAGATAGCTCAGTGCAGATCTGGAGGCCCTTTCGAGTACTTTCTTTCTCTTCAAACAGAGCAAGCCAGTCGGTGCTGTCAGACTCGACGCTTTCAGCCGGAGGCGCCAGGCTACGTGCTCTCTCATCCAACCGCTGCATGTGCTTTTGGAGATCGGCGGTTGTATCATCTATCATGTCTTTGTATTCGTCGATGACATTGCGCGTAACAGCGGTGATAGTTCTGTAGAGAATAAAGTTAGTTGTAAGTTTATTCCATGCATAGATCTCGATTGAGGAACCGCACATATTTGCATTGGCCAATGCTATATTAATAGTGGACTTATACCCAGCAAGCATATCCCTAAAGTCTGTGATGTCTCCCTTCAGATACTGCTGGCCAATCCAGTCTCGAAAACTTGGCCGAGTCCCATTGGAATGTTTTGTGCACCGAGCAATGAGCTTGCCATACTCCTCGCAAGTCTTTCCACAACGTAGCAACGGTAATTCAAGAGACTCGAAACTGATGTCAGGGTAATTTGTAACTGTCTCGAGTAGGGAATGCAACACTCCAGTGAGATCATTCAACTCATTTTTGAGTGCGCGCGCGTTGGCGTCCTGGGTTTTGTAACTGCGAACAGTCTTGTAAAGAACAGTGCTCGACTGAAAGGCGAACGTCACCAGAGCTAATACTCCAGAGGCAACACTAAGTCCGTCTGCCATTATCGTCGTGTCTTATAAGTGAGTATTGATGGTAGGGGGACGGAAATGAGGTTTGTCACAAGGGCATGCGGTCGCTTATTTAATGCCGCAGTCACCATGCTGACTATAGAGTTATGGCCAATAAACAAGCAGCCATCTCACGAATGCGAGACTTAGACTAACCTACAAAGCGTTTATGCGTCGATGATTATTGGCCCGGATCCGACCGGCCAAACCCCGCGTGGGGCCAGCAGGGTCGGCTAAGACCAATATATTTCCAAAAATAGTAAATTAAATATTTCCCGCGTCTGTTCAAGACGCGACGTTCAACAACGCTCGCTGATATGAGATCACGTCTTCACCGACTACCCTTAGGAATGAGGATTTGATTCAGTATGCCCGAGTTGCATCTCCGATTGTATAGACATGTTAGTCGAGCGATACTTATGATGAGGCCCTGAAAGCAAAGATTCTTATCAAGAAAGCAAAGCGTCTTTACAAAAGGAACCTGATTATGTCTAAACTTGTAACGCCTTGTATATCTCCATCTCTACACGTTCCGAGCACTCCAGCACCAACGCATCTTGAACCTCAAGTCAGCAAAGAACCTCCCCCAATTGATCTAATTGACTTACCTCCGTATGGAAGTATCTGACTAGCAATAATGCCGCCGATATTGTTCTTGCGATCAACGAACCAGAAGAGATTAGCCAAGCCTTCCCACGACGCTGAACCAGCCGCACGGCCGGTGGATTCGGGGAAGTGATTAATGGAAAATGATAAACCCCAGCCCTCGGTGTGATCATCTGGCATTGGGGTCAGGGGAGTTGGGTTTGCTAGCTCTGGTTTGGCGGCGGGGACACTGGTGTTGCTGAAGCGTGGTTTGTCGGGGATTTGATCGGTGAACATATCTAGTAAAGGGTGTCAGTGCAAGCTGGGTAGAGTATCTAGAAAACAGAGATAAACTCACCGTTGGCTGTCTCAGGTTTGAGAAGCCGGACTCCTGATTTCGCATCTGATCCATCGTTCAGAAGCATTGATATAATGCCTGTAATACAGTAAGAAAGACATAAAGCAGGACTAAGGCATGTGTACTTACGTCCAAACTCTGCTGGTCTTCCAAAACATCCATGACCGCCTGCACATGGAACCTTCTCGCCATCCCAAGCAAGGAGCGGACGTCGATAAAAGTGGTCTGTAGTACTCAGCTTGCCACTTGGGCTTCTGCGATGCATATACGCCAAGTTCGACTTATCCTCTGCTGACGGATGAAAAGTGACATGGTCCATTCCCAGTGGCTGGAAGATCTTGTCTTTGAAGACTTCCTCGAGCGACTTATTGTATGTGCGTTCAATTATAACGCCAACCCAATCCATTGAGACGCCATATTGGAACGTCTCGCCAGGCTGATTCACTAGAGGCCGATTTGCTGTCTCAATCGCTTCTCCCGAGAAGTCATCGAAGCCAATGGGACGACTAAACTCGGCCAGTTTCTCATCTTCAAAAGCATATCCGAAACCAGCTGGTCACTCGTCAGTACTGATATTTCGTCACGGAGAGATCCAAGTCATACCTGTATGAGTGAGAAGCATCCGAAGAGTAATTTTCCTGACTTTCTCAACAAGCTCAAGTTTACCGTCCCCATCTCGAGTCAATACCTTGACATCGCGTAGCTCGGGGCAAATGACTTCAACTTGATCCGCATCATCTAAGCGTAACTTCCCTTGCTCGACGAGTTGCATGCACGCAACTGATGTCGCCAGTTTTGTAAAAGATGCCATGAAGAAAATGGTCTCTTCTGACATGGTGCTCTCTGAGGTGACTCCCCTCAGGCCGGAGTAATGTTGAAAGATTGGCTCGCTATCGTTTCTGAACGCGGAGTAGACGAGACCTGGGATCTTGCTCTCGGTGCCCCCTGTCGTGTACTCGTCAATAATACCACGCAGATTGGATTGGATATCCTGTGATAGTACAGACATGTTTAAGGGTGTATGGTCCGGAATAGTCTAGATCGGATTGTATCGGGTCCGGTTGCTCACGGGCTGTCAGTTGGCCGCAAACGCTCGACTCTATAGAGTATAAGAACAGCTTTACCGATCTGACTCCAAGCTGCCCTTCGTGCGAATTGAGAAAGGCCCAAAGTAGTAGCAATGGGCTTTTGCCAGTTCTGAGAGCGGAGGATGGTTTAACTGAAGGGAACCAGAAATAGGTGCGGGGATCAAGCACCAAGAATGGAGTTGAGGTTATTACCCAATTAGGAATAAAGTTAGACTGCACACGCGATAAGCTACAGAAACTAAACACCATTTACATACAGGTCAACAGACCGTGTAAGTTAATTTGGAGATAAAACGGGGAGTTGGCTAGCTCTTGATAACATATGAAACTTCTCTACAGTGCAATTTTAGAAATCATCAACCCGAGTTCCAAGGATCAGCATTGAACAACGATCAGAAACTTTCAATACGTTATCACCATGTCTTCACCAGTCCGCTATCAGTTCCTCCCCGGCCCAGTAGGAGAAATGCTCCGCTCCGCATCACTCGCAACCACCGCTACGATCCCACTATCAGGCTCTCTCGTGATAACGACGGGCCATGTCGGAGTAGACATGAAAACGGGTCAACTCGTCACTAGTTCTATAGAAGCCGAGTTCGACGCAGTGTTTGACTGTCTCGACGCAGCGCTCAAGAATGCGGGTGTTACGAACGGCCTTGCTTCAGATCACAAACTGGTGGCTTACTTTACCCGCGCTGAGCATGAGGCTACGCTGCTTAGTATCTTTCTCGAACGGTATCCGGGACATACTCCGACTTTGACCTCGGTTGTCGTGGCTGGGCTTGTTAATCCGGGGATGCATGTTGAAGTACAAGCAGAGGCGATCGCCATCTAGAGGGGCTATGGGATGTTATGCTAGAGCGACAGACAGAAGGAGGTCAGCGGAAGATAAACTAGCTACAACGAGTATACACTCATGTTAACAGATGCCAAGGTCGACAATTTTATACTCAATTCACACTTCTATTTTCGGTACTAAACAAGATGCTAAGCAACTATCTATTCCCGATCAGGCATGTTTCGGTAAGGGTTGTTAGGATCCGCCAACTCCTCCTCCACACTCTGTATCGTCTTGACAACCTTTGCAGGGGAGCCCAGAGCGATCGAGTAAGGAGGAATGCTCTTAGTAACCAGCGCCCCGGCGCCAACAGTGCACCCTCGGCCAATAGTTACACCAGGGAGGATAATGACATTACCACCGATCCAGCAGTCGTCTTCAATGCGGATGGGATGTCCGAACTCGACGAACTTGATCCTGGATAGAACGCTCGTCTCGTGGCCTGCGGTGTAGATGTGCACGTTGGGACCCATCTGAACGCGGTCGCCGATGATTACGAGACTTGTATCTAGAATGGTGAAGCTGAGATTGACAATTAGTCATGGTCCCAGTACTCAGAGTTGTAGACTCACCCAAAGTTCATGAAGCAGTTCTCGCCAATAGAGACATTGCTTCCGTAATCAGGCATGAAAGGCGTCTCGATGAACGTCCCCTTGCCGACTTTTCCAAGCATCTCCGAAAGTAACTCGGCGCGCTTGTCTTCGATGTCCTTGGAAGTGCCGGCGTTGGGATCAAGGTTGTTGTACTTGTACGCCAGACATCGCGCTCTGTGGCGTCCGTCCAAAAGCTCGGGGTGCAGGGGGTTGTAGCTAACCCCAGGTCAGAAAATATGTACTGTCGTAGTATCGAGGTGTGAAAGGTACTTACAGCATACCAGAGATCATCTTCTCATACTCGTCGCACCACGGGGTACCCTTGAGGCCCTTGGCGAACTCGATGATCTCATTATCCTTCTGTTGCTTGGCCATGATGAAGTAACGTGGCGTTTGAGCAGTTTGTAAAACAGGGCTATTAGATAGCAATTGATAAGGATGTGAATATCTAGACCAAAGTTATACTTTCTGATTGTCGAGGTAGATACGGAGCTGGTACCTGTTCAAGTTGGAGAAACACGTCTCATCTTTTAAGCGTGGAGAAGGTGAGGGCTTATTACCAGAAACGGAATTAAGACATGACCCACGAAAATTTAGATCTACCCCGCACAGTGCTAACACACACTCTCTCTCTCTAGCTTATCGGCAAAGGCCGATTCTTGAGTGATGCACTGAGATGCCGAGATAACCCAACTCAACGGGCTCCAATTTCCCCCGCGTTCTGGAGGGTCTAATCTTGATTACAACGGAGAGATAGATTGCGGGGGAGATATAGGCCTTGTTGATACGTATCCGATCTTCTATTCGCTGTACGTTTGCCTGGCTGTAGTTGATTCCGATTAGCCGGCCTGGCCGTTGGAAGTAGTCTACAGGGAAAAGTATATCACCTTGACGCCCCTGACTCAATCTGACAATCTTCACCCATCATCATCGCCCTACAAAGTTCAAGATGGCTCAGATAACAGAAGCCCAGAACTCGGACAACAAGTCCGACATCAACGTTAGAGACAACTACGACGTTGATGTCGGCAGAGTCGAAAATGTCGAATCCTTCACCAAGAGCCCTGATGCAGTCGACGACAACATCCTCCTCGCTCAGGGCCATGCCCCCGTGATGAGACAGTCGTTTGATCTGCTGGGAACGCTTGGTCTTGGCTTCAGTATCACCAACTCTTGGGTTTCATACGCCAGCTGTTTCGGACAGAGTCTTCTCTACGGAGGTGCCCAAGCGACTGTGTTTGGGCTTATAGTCGCCTGCGCAGTGCAGTGGCTTATCATTCTTGGTCTTGCGGAACAAGCTTCGGCATTTCCATCTTCGGGGGGTGAGCTTATTTTATTTCTGGTGGAGGGAATTAACTAATGAGTTTGGGCAATGGAAGGGCAGTATCACTTTACGTATATCCTCGCTCCCAAGAGGTACCGACGTTTCGCCGCCTTTGCTGTGGGTATAATCAGTGTTCTTGGTTGGTGGGTGATTACCTGCTCTGGCATCTCGAATAACGTGCAGTGCATCATTGGCATGGTCCTATTTGTCAACCCTGATTACCAGCCTCAGAACTGGCATTCGTATCTGCTATACATCGGGCTCATCTTGATCACACGTTAGCGTCCCCCGAGCCCTGTGTCGTAGTCATCATGCTAACATCCACAGTCATCCCCATCTTTACCATCCCGCAGAAGCATCTCGGAAAGTGGACACAGGCATGTCTCGCGATATCCGTCCTCGGCTTTGTCGTCGTCACCATCACGATCCTCGCCATGAGCGACGGGTATAACCACCCAAGCTTCATAACCACATTCGATGGAACAAGCGGCTGGCCAGATGGCGTTGCCTGGGTCATGAGCATCGGCAACGCCATGTACGCCTTTGCTAGTATGGATGCTGTGATCCACGTCGCTGAGGAAATGCACCACCCAGGCAAGGCCATTCCTCGAGCAATGTGAGTCTGTGATGTTGAGACTATCCGACCAGATGTCTAACAATGCTTTTCAGGAACCTCACCATGATTATTGGTCTGCTTACATCAGTTCCGTTCATCTTGGCCATGATGTTTGTCATTAAAGACCTCGATGCCGTCAGGGCTGCCCATCTGCCAAGTCTTGAGGTCTTTCACCAGGCTACCGGGAGCAAGTCAGCTGCACTAGGACTTCAGTCTCTTCTTGTAGTCATCTTCTACAGTACGTGGTATAACTTAATCATGGATTCAACTGACCGTGGACTACCATACTCCAACTACTGGAATCACATCTCACCCTCTCTCGGCTTCCCCGTTCGCACGACTTTGCTGTCCGTTGGATTCTGTATCATCTATGGACTATTATACATGGCCAGCAGTCAAGCCTTCAACTCCATCATCACCACTGCAGTTCTTGGTGTCAATATCTCATACGCCGTTCCTCAAGCTATCACTCTGATCCACGGGCGAGAGAACAAGCTGCCACTTAGGCCGTTTAAACTTGGCACAGTCGGAGGTTATCTCTGCAATGCGTGGACTCCTCTCTGGGTTACGGCAATCGGCATCTTCATTTGCTTCCCAAATGCCATTCCTGTGACAGCTGGGTCAATGAACTAGTAAGTTGCATTTCCATTTACACATGCCTCGGTTTTACTAACGGCTGGTTTAGTGTGTGTGTTGTGCTCGGATGCATGCTACTTATTCTGGTTGGTCTCTGGTTCACTGTTCGTCGATACTTCGATGGTCCTGTCATTGACTACGAAATGTTAGGTTTGAGCCGTCCAGAGTAAAAATGCAAGAGATAGCTATCTATGGCTTTCTTGTGATGGAAATGCGACTGTCGAGCAGGTCAGGTTGGATGCTTGGCCATTTTTAGACTGTACTTTGTTAGGCCCATTAGAAGGAGGTGCTCAAAGCAAATGATAACAAGCATGTGGGAATTTTATTATGGAATTCTGATCATGTCTTAAATTGGACTTTTTTAGTATTATATTAACAATCTCATGATACTCATAAACGACGAGATGCATCTTTATGCATTATGTAAGAGCTTTACAGGGAGTTTATGCGAGTCTGAACTTCCCGTTGAATCGAACACTGCTTTAGGATGCTCCCCCTTGAGCAGGAAACCATTAATCCTCTGTATAATATATTATAATAAACTCGGTAAATATACCCTGAATGTCTTCCAAATTAACTTAATTCTGTTTATTATTCAGTATCAAGGTCTGAGGTTTTCTTTACTCCCCTACCTCCCTTATAGGATAATAGAAGTATATTAATTAGTATAGTGCTGAAATACAGACTCTTGGGTTTTTGTGTGATATTATGAACTCTCAGTCGCTGGTCTCAAGTAGAAATAATATCTCTAGCCACAGTCTACATTGAACCATATCACCAGATGCTAACTGCATGGCAAGAATAAATAAACAGACGCAAAATCTTTCTATCAGCCTTTCATAATACATGGTAAAGATTTCTAATAACGTAATTTTAGCTTCTGATGATTTATAATACATAGCTCTGCTTCGCACTTCAGCATTACCCAGCCTCGCCACTTCAAAGCTTACTACCACCAGCCTTCTTCTTCGAAGCAACGACCTCGCGATGAGCGACCTGCGCATTCAGACAACCCTGCTCCAAAGCACCATCGATAGCAGCTCTCCATCCATGAGCCCAGTCAGCCGAAGCAAAAAAGACATTGCCGTGTCGACTCTGAAGTTCGTCCTGGTATTTAGACATGTAACCTGGCTGCCACCAAGCAGGACCTCCCTTTGAGAAAGGATCTGTAGCCCAATTATGCAACATCTGCTTACCGTTAGTGATACAATTTAGGCAACAGGGGATATGCTTCTTACCAGCCTCTTGACATCCATTAGGTGAATCTTGTTCAGGGCCTCAATAGTCTGTGCCGCATTGTTCTCGGGGATGAAGGTGTCCCGTTCATCTGCACCGAAAGCAACAACGTGAACATCGCCATTCGGCAGCACGCCGTCGCCATAGCCGTACATCAAAAGACCAGGAAATCTCATGCCGTTCCATCTCTCGAGTTCCTTGTTACTCACATCAGCATGAACCTTGGTCATCTGGTTCACATGGCCAATGCTAATGGCGTCTTGCCGACGTTGTGTCAGTGGAGGAGAGAATTCGATATCCTTCAGAACGTTGAGAGGAATCGTGTTGATGATCTTCTTCGCCCGGAAGATATCGCCGTTACTGCTTGTCACTGTGACCGGACCGTCACCAGATGAGTCTTGAGAGATTGACTTGACTTGCGTAGAGAAGGCATATTCCAGCCCATCTCCAGTAGCTTCCTCAAACATGCGCTTCGCAAGTGCAGTCTGGCCATCTCTCAGTTTATATCTCAACCAGACATCAGCAAAGTTATCAGAACTGTGCATTAGCAAGGCATGTGAACGGATCATATCCCAGAGACTTGACTCCTCCATTCTTCCACCTGAGATGTGAAGTAGTAAAGAAACCAAGAGACCTTGTTCCTCGGCTGTAAGTTTATGCTTGATCTCTTCGAAACGGTCGTGGCAGGATAGTTGATCCCACTTCTCAACGGTTGATCGATCGACGATAGGATTGTCAAGCTGGGCGTGAGGGAGAGGGCAGATGGTGCGGCCAAATTGGCCGTCGACGTTGACGAACATGTCCCAGGCTTTGGCTTGCATTGCGCCGGCTTCTTCGTGGGTGAGCTTGCGCGGTGTGGCACCTGTGGTGATCTCATATTAGCAATATGGAGCGAAAATGAGGTCGTTTGTGTTCATACCTGGTACGTCAATGGTGTAGTACCCTTTGTGCATATCTGGACTTCCAGTGGTTATGAGATCGCGGTCCATGTTGTAACGCGTCATTTCTCTAAACAAGTAGCCCATATGATGAGTGACCCAAGTTCCTCCTATCTCATAAAGAAATCCTCCAGCGTGTTATCAAGATATTGAGATTTGTAAAGGACTTTCATACCATCTTTCTTGGCAGTATATGTCCTACCACCGATACGATCGCGTGCTTCAAGCAGTAGAACCGAATGATCTGCAAAACGTCAGTGCGACTCACTTCACGGACTCGCTGCTACATACTCAATTGACTAAGATCGCGAGCTGCCGCCAGACCGGCATACCCAGCTGCAATGACAATAACATCATAGACCTTGCTAGGTGAAGAGACCGATCGCTGAGGCGAGATGACAGCGTCACTCTCAAGTCCCTTCTGAAAGCCAGTGTGAGGCTCCCAGATATGGCCGTCCTTAGTCTTGGGTGTCATCCTGAACAAATGGACTTACGAATAATCGACAAAGAATGGAGAAGCACTCGTAGTCGCAGGATTCGAAGTTGAAAGCTTGGAGTAGCTTGGATGGCGATAAACCCGCCTTAGCTTTATCTAGCTCCTCCGGGCTGTCAAAGCTACTCCAATCAGTCAGTGGATTCTCAAGCCATCTCCAACCCGGCAAATTCCACAATCGGCCCCATCACGGAGTTGACACTATTTCCTATCGTGGACTCTGCGGGGCTGAAGCTGTTCTTAGTTCCTATTTGGGTGGTATCGAGAGCTCCGCACGCAAAGTGGCTTCAGCGGAGTCTCCGATATCTTAATACCGCATTAGGAAATTACTGCAACTTCTATAACCACGGTCATGATAATCATGGCGTCGCTCTTCAGCGTTTGTTCATAAAATCTCCAACCACAGCTCGTCGAAAGAGTCAGACCATACTCAAGCTACACCGTATCATATCACACCGCATCACACCACTCGCATAACTTTAGTGTACTTTTATTCTCAAACATGCCTGACTTTACTGGTCTCGAACTCACCGGCAAGACTGCCATTGTCACTGGCGCGTCCCGGTAAGTTACCCCGGCAACTTCAGGCGAGTGCACTCCTTGACTAATACATTTCAGTGGCCTTGGTGCCGGCATTGCTATCCTTCTTGGCAAGCGAGGCGCCAATGTAGTGGTCAACTACGTCTCTGACGGCAGCAGAGAGCGAGCTGAGAAGGTCGCTCAGGACATTGAGGCCAATGGCACAGAGGCCATTGTTGTCCAGGCCAACGTTAGCAAGTCTGCTGAGATCCCCAAGTTGATTGATGCTGCCCTCAAGATCAGCTCAACTGGCAAGATTGAGATTCTGATTCACAAGTCAATCGTGCGGAAGTCTTGTAGAATACTCGCTTACACGTGATTTACAGCGCTGCTCAAGGAAATGAGGCCAACTTGGTAGATACAACGAAGGAGTTCTACACTCGTCACTTTGACGCCAACGTCAAGGGCCCCATTTTCTTAACAAAGGCGGCAGAGCCCCATCTCCCCAAGGGAGGCAGAATTGTCTTCATCTCTTCAGCAGGTGCCCGTCTCGGTGTCGCTGGACAGACAGTCTACGCTGCTACCAAGGCAGCTGATGAGGCCCTTGTTCGTGTCTGGGCCAAAGAGCTCGGTCAATCTCATGGCATCACAGTTAACTGTGTGAACCCTGGTCCTATTGCTACAGATCAATGGTTTCAGAGCGACGAGCAGTTCCTCAAGGATATGCAGCCGCTGATTGACTCTACACCTGCGGCGGCGCGTGTTGGTGAGGTTAGTGATATTGCGCCTCTGGTTGCGTTCCTTTGCACGGATAATGCGAAGTGGACGACGGGATCTGTTCTTTCTGCCAATGGTGGCCTTTACAATTAGATTAGCAGTCTTTAGTTTACATCGCGAAATGAATGAACGGGAAAATGGACAATCTGTCAAATGAATGAACTGGGATTGAAGATGTGTCGTGCTGGATGAAGCATGTGATTAGATAGCTTATAGTGACTGCACGTAAACTCCAAGCTGACATCGTGACTCTATGGCACTCTAGGCTCATGACTCGCTCCATGACCAATCGGAACCTCTTGGATAGCGAGGGATATACTGGACGATACCCAGAACCATCAGGGTCTCTCCCCTGCTCATCAGGTTTATCTCCAGATACCCAAGACATTTGCCACTAAGATACGCACTGTAACGGTTTCGATTCCCCGTAGTCAACTGCACTAAAAACCTGGCGAGCGGGGGCGTTTTTAGTGTCATGATGGGGGATGGGTCCAGGTTTCGTCTCCCCATGCTTGGAAAGCTTTCTGAACCCTTCCCCTCATTCACACCCTCACTTTTCTGTGCTACGCTGTGATACCAACCTTGTTACTGAGAAATCGAAGAAATGTCAGCAGTAAAACCTCCCCGCGAGTTCAAGTTCGTCGGCGCATTCAGCCGCAAGAGGAGACGTCGCGATGGGACAGCGCCTGGATCGATTGACTTCGTCGGACCGACAACACGATCGAAGCAAGCGGCGACATCAACACCAAAAGCTCAGAGTGAATCTGTTGCTGCTGCCGAGCCTGCGACGCCGCCAAAGTCAGCGGATGGTAATAGCGAAGGCCAGGATAAGAATGCAGAGAACACTACGCCCCCAGCGGTAGAAGCGACAGAGACAGAGACGCAAGCTCCTCTTGCGGCGACGCCAGTGATTCCTCACGAGAATGCCAATCCATTTGATCACGATATGATGATGGGGGAGGGCATCAACAGCGGGAGTGACATCGACTGGACATATTCAAGTCTCATGAACACTTTCATCGATACGGGTCCCTCGTTCATGGCGCCTTTTGATCAGGTCAATGGCCAACTGCCGATTTATTTTGGCCCCGATATTCCTCTCATCCAGCTGGGGGACTCGTCATCTACCGACAACTCGCCTGAGAATCACTTTATCGGGCCTCAGTTGCCAAACGACACTGACGGCACAACAGGCGATTTTGGTGCAAATGCGCCGTCGCAAGCAATTGAAGAGCCTGTTTTGCCATTGCTCAACTCTCACGCAGCGCCGAGCAACATTAGCGACACCATTGCGCAGCTACTAACTCGATGTACGTACAGTGACTGATATCGTTCTTTAAGCCGTGTCCTAATCATGATTAGACGACCAAGAGTTTTGCGTCATGCCTCTGACCCACGACTTTGCCGCTAACCCGTTTCGATTCGACGCTGAAACAGGTCGCGGCTCACAACTTCTCCTCCACTGCATCCTCGCACTCTCCTACAAACACATCAATCGCGATACGGGATCTTGCGCTGGAGAGGCCAAGATGCATAAGAAGAAGGCTCTCCAGATGCTCAAAGACATGGAAGGCGTGTCGCAGGCATCACCGATTGAAGCGACATTCTTGGATGCGGTGTTGATTCTCATGACACTCGATGTAAGTCCGTACGAAGCTATTCGTAGTCGAGTACTGACATGTCCAGTGCGCGACATCTGCCCATGGACCTTGGACATGGTATCTTAAGCGGGCGCATAAAATGATACAGGCTGCTGAGTTCTGCAATATGAAGAAGACACCACGAATGCAAGCACGTATAGAGATGCTAGTCTGGTACATATTCCCAAGAACCACCTACACAGCCCGAATATTAACTATCGCAGGTGGGATGTCACTCTAGCCCTCACGAGCCGTCAAGGATGTGTCCTCTCCGAATCCACGATAATAAGCCTCTTCAACCACGACAAAACAAGCGACGAGACCTTCTACAGTGTATCAGGCTGTCCCGAAGCCTTATTCCGCCACATGATCCGCCTCGGATCTTACGCACGAGAATTCGAACTCATAAGCAGCATGACCTGCGCAAAGTTCGACATGGAACACGTTCTCAATGTAGAGAAGGAGATACGCGAGTGGACTGATCCCGAATACGGCGATATCCCAGACCAACTCGTCTCAGACACTACAGGCTGCGACATAGGCGATGTAGCACACTACAAAGAAGATCTACACCACTGTGCCGAAGCGTGGAGATACGGGTTATTAATCTACATCGGCCGCGTGTTCAAATGGCAGCGCGACCAACCCGCTCCCTCAATACTAGGCTTCCTCGCGCGCAAGACGCTCAATCACGTTACGTCTTGTAGGTATAGTTCCATGCTGCAGAAGCAACTGCTTCTTCCTGTTTTCTTAGCGGGGTGCGAAACGTCGGATGAGCATTTGAGACAGGCGGCGAGGACGTATTGTAGCTGGTGGAATGAGCGGACGAGGTATGATATGTTTTTGACGGCGAATACGCTGCTGGAGGAGGTCTGGGCTGATGAGGCGGTGGATTCGTGGTGGGGGTCTGTTATTGATCAGAAGAGTCGGTCGAATGTTAATTCTGGGGAGGGGAGGCAGTATTTATTTGGGTGATCTTGGGTTGGTGCACAATCTGGTGTTGGCGGTAGTTTTTATGGTGCTGTTTTGTGTTTCTGCTGGCGTTGGGAGGGATGGCCAGCTGTCGCTACCTGGATATCAGAATGAGGAAACAGAGATTCACAATTTAAATCCATGGGAGGTTTTTATGATATATATATAGTACTTGCTATTTTTACTGCAATCGGCATTTTCTATCTTCCGAATGGAGTCATATCTACCAAGATCTTTGGGCCAGTCTGTCCATTGACTGCCTCGTCATGCACGCAATTCTTGGTTGAAAAAAATCAAGCAGGATGGAAAAGTCTATGAACAATCCTGAGATGAAGCACTGGTTTGATGTCCTCTATCACCATGTCGGTCTGTCGCAACATGTAAACATCGCACAATTTGGCATTTGTGGTTCTCTACCCAATGAGTAAGGACAAGGATAGCGCAGGGAATCCCAATTCATCCGGTCAATCTTTTCGACAATTATATCCCCAGGTTTCTTATCCGATGGTCATTCTTCATAATTGCTTTTACCTATCTGGCGATTAAGTCCTGAATCAGTGGTCTTCGCGTATCGTTATCCTGCCAGGGCAACATGGCTTTGCCGCCACAGCAATGCGTCAGCAACCAGTAATAACTCCGCTCAGGACAGTCAACAGTAATTACTCAGTATAGATCAACCAATTTGGGGGGTTGCACGATGGTGCGCCATTGGGCTGGTGGCAATCTGGTTGGTTGCGGGGGTGCGGTACTACCCAAAGAGGAATTACGCGATTGAGTAACTACTGTGTCGAGACTTGGCGAGTATCATTCTCCATGAAGACTCGGGCATCGCAAACGACAGTTTTTTGAGGCATCCGTGGACACCTGTAACATCTACAAAAGCAAAGGTTGAATCGTATCAGATTAATCCATCTCACCAACCAAACACATCATCTCAATCATCAATCACATCAATCACTAACACCAAAACAACACTCCCATCACAGCACAGCTCAAACACCACGCAACAAAATGGCAACCATGGATGAGGTATTCGCCGGCTACGCCAAGCGACAAGCCACCCTCGAAGCCAGCACAAACATCCTCTCCCAAGGCATCGCCTGGGTCGAAGGCGAGCTCGTCCCCCTGCAATCCGCCCGCATCCCCCTCCTCGACCAGGGTTTCATGCACAGCGACCTGACCTACGACGTGCCCTCCGTCTGGGACGGCCGCTTCTTCCGCCTCGACGATCATCTTGACCGTCTCGAGGCCAGCTGCAAGAAGATGAGGCTGCGCTTCCCCATTCCCCGTGACGAGATCAAGAAGATCCTCGTCGAGATGGTCGCCAAGAGTGAGATAAAGGATGCTTTTGTTGAATTGATCGTTACCCGTGGACTTAAAGGCGTGAGAGGTGCGAAGCCGGAGGAGTTGCTGAATAATAATCTGTACATGTTTGTTCAGCCGTATGTTTGGGTCATGGATCCTGAGGATCAGTATCATGGTGGTCGTGCCATTGTTGCACGAACCGTACGACGTGTTCCCCCTGGTTCTATCGATCCCACCATTAAGAATCTTCAGTGGGGTGATCTTGTCCGCGGCTTGTTCGAGGCCAACGACCGTGGCGCCACTTATCCCTTCCTAACCGACGGCGATGCCAACCTCACCGAAGGCTCAGGCTTCAACGTGGTCATCATCAAGAATGGCGTGCTCTACACACCTGATCGTGGAGTCTTGCAGGGAATCACAAGAAAGAGCGTCATCGATGCTGCGCGATCTTGCGGCTATGAGATTCGTGTTGAGCATGTTCCCGTTGAGGCGACTTATCAAGCTGACGAGATTCTAATGTGTACAACTGCTGGTGGTATCATGCCTATCACTACTCTGGATGATAAGCCTGTGAATGATGGAAAGGTTGGACCTATTACGAAGGCTATT
This sequence comes from Fusarium sp. Na10, assembly GCA_002234255.1. NCBI lineage: Eukaryota > Fungi > Ascomycota > Sordariomycetes > Hypocreales > Nectriaceae > Fusarium > Fusarium sp. Na10. The sequence goes on along the minus strand of NJCS01000252.1, from coordinate 109,226 downwards.
TGGGATCGTTACTGGGCTATACACTGGGAGGATGAGTATAGCTTTAGGATTGATTACTAGGGCATTGTTCAAGATAGTTGTTAATACTGGCATTAAATAAAACGAATTTTACCTTATCAAACCCAACTGAGCTGCATAAGACCCCATAGGCACTACTTGAATCATAAGTAAGATAATTTTCAAGATTTCTCGCGCTCTTTAGAAGCTGGAGATACAAGGTAAAAAGACTTTGATTGTAAATCGCTTCTAATGGCCTTGAGACACCTCGTATCGACCTCTGATACGAGCTAACCTCGAAAAACTTTGCAATGCCGAGCTTTCAGACCTTCCTTGAAGGCAATCATCGTCTCATCTCAGGATGTCAGGTCTCCCGTCGCCACGCTTTCTCAACATTGCCGTGCGTATCCATAGTTACCCCGGACTCAAGTCTACCAAAAGCAGCACTAAGGAGTTGAGCTGATGAGGTTATTGGTCTAGCTTGAGGTGCTAGACTACATATCTAAGTCCCAAACAGGGGAAGTCTTAGTTTGGTGTTAGCGCTTTCCTTGGCCACGCTTGGTGGCAGTGATGGGACGATCTGGTTTGGGTTGTCGTATTTCCTATTCAGGCAATAACTTCTACAAGAGTCTATGTTCTGTAGGCGGCCTATGCTTTTCGGAATACGGGCTGGTGTTGCAGAAGTCCTTTGTATAGCTTCAAATGATGCTGGTTCCTCTGGATTGTATATGTATCTCGTTGAGAATTCTTCAATCGATTCGGCACACATTGTCTAATTCACAAAAACGAATATGAGTTCACACGATAGCATCGTTATCTTGGGGTAAGTAATTGACGCGGTACACGTCAGGCTTCTTACGGTCATATACTGACTTCCATGCAAGAGCCGGCATCATCGGCCTTCACGTAGCTCTTGTCCTGGCAGAAAGAGGCTACGGAAAGTCCATCACAGTCATCGCGGAACATCTGCCTGGAGATACGGCACTGAGCTATACTTCTCCGTGGTAAGCAACACCACTTGACAGCGCTGTACTTGCTCATACTAACCTCACTATAGGGCCGGGTGCAACTTCTCAGCTATCTCTGGTACAGATGCCAATGCCTTGAAATGGGACAAGGCCGGATATTTCCATCTGAGCAAGCTGGCTTCTGAGAGACCAGAGCAGTCGTATGTCAAGCGAACTCCTTCAACGGAACTTTGGGACGATAATGTTCCTCGTGATAAGATCCAGGCAATGTCTGAGTATCTAGAAGACGTAAGTTCAAGCCCAGCAGTCAAGTTCTCCAACTAAGACATTTCAGTTCCAAGAACTACCTGCCAATGAGCTACCCGAAGGCGTCAAATTTGCTGTCTCCTTTACTACTCTCACTGTCAATGCACCCAAGCATCTGCTCTATCTCTATGAGAGATTGAAGAATGACTACGGTGTCCGTTCTGTTCGCCAAAAGCTCCCGGATCTTCAGACTGCTTCCTTTAGCCAATCAACCCAGAGTGTGTTTAACTGTACAGGAAATGCTGCGCGAAAGTTACATGGAGTTGAGGACCCCAAGTGTTACCCCACCAGAGGACAGGTCCTTTTGACTCACGCCCCCGATGTTCACACGAACATCATGAGACACGGTAAGGATTACGAGACATACGTCATCCCTCGGCCTTTTTCTAAAGGTCATGTGATTCTCGGGGGGTACATGCAAAAGGGCAACGGGTAAGCTATCCGTCTCTATCCGTATCGTGTGCTTTGCACTGTGGACTAACATTTCTTCTCAGTGATGGTGCCACCTACTCCTATGAGACAGAGTCGATCTTGGATCGTACCAAGGTACTCAGTGGTGAAGTCAGAAATGGAAGTCTAGACGTTCTGGCAGCTTTCTCAGGCCTTCGTCCATCACGCGAAGGCGGCGCTCGAGTAGAGAGAGAAGACTTGACTGTCGCAGGACAAAAGCGCACAGTGGTTCACAACTACGGTGCAGGCGGCACTGGGTTCCAAGCCGGTTATGGAATGGCTTTGGATGCCGTTCGTGCCGCTGAGCCTGTGCTGTCCAAGCTTCAGGCCGATCTCAAGTCGAAGCTGTGATACATCTTGGCGAGACTATAACAACTTCACGCGAAGGTTCATTAGAGTCGCTAAGGAATGGTCACTAGATACATGTGAAAGAGCCAGTATGTAATAAACAAGGAAAGGTGTACTATTGTATTGACAGTATTGCTTCTAAGCTATGTTCTTTTCGTGTGCGAAATATGATAATATCTAAATACAAAAAACAAGTCATGTAGGTCGTAAGGTGCTCAGTCTAAGTCAAGTATGCAGTCGTTGCTCTCATGGTCCCAGACACTTTGAGATGCATGTAGGTACATAGGAAATCTTAAAAGAAGTAAACAGGATAAGGAGGCTTCTCATAGCCAGCCTTGGAAGTAGTGGTGTGCTCAGCCGCCTTGGGGGTCGAGGTAGGAGTCTCGTAGAGCTTGGTGGTAGATCGGATGAAGGTGGTGACCGTTCCGTTGCCAGGAGCCAGGTGGGTAGGGATGGTAGGAGGAAGACCCTTGGTAGGAGAGGGATAGACGTGAGAGTTCCACGGCTGGATCTGGGTGGTGGCTGTGGCGTAGACGGTGGAAGAGACGGCGCCGATAGGGCAGTCGGTAACCGTGAGAGGGCAGGCGGTGACGGTGAAGTACTTGGTGGTGTAAAGAGTGGATGTCGAGTTACCAGGAGGGTAGTAAGTGGCACCGGGGCCGGGAATGACCTGTGTCTTGGTGACGGGGCAGAGAGTGGTTGAGAGAGCGATGGTCTCGGTGGTGACATGGGGAGTACCAGGGCAGTTGGCAACGTGGGGAGCGCAAGCAGTGACGGTTCGGATGTTGGTAGTGTAGACGGTGGAGGTAGACCAGCCAGTTGTGACGACGTGCTGAGTTGGAGCGGGGTAGGTCTGGTGGTTGCCACCGGCGGGCTGAGAGGGCTGGCCAGGAGTGCTGGGCTTAGTGGGAGAAGACTGCTCCTCGGTAACTGGGCAGACGGTGGTGGAGATGGCGATGGTCTCGGTGGTGACGTGAGGAGTGGGGGTCTCGCAGTTGGGGTGCTCGGGGCCGCAGGCAGTCACTGTTCGGACACTGGTGGTGTAGACAGTTGAAGTAGACCAGGCGGTAGTCTTGACTGGCTTAGTGGGCTTAGGCTGGGTAGCTTGAGGCTCAGTAGGCTTAGGCTCGGTGTGGTGCTGCTCAGTCACAGGGCAGATGGTAGTGGAAACAGCGATAGTCTCAGTGGTGACGTGAGGAGTAGGTGTCTCACAGTTAGGGAATTCAGGACTACAAGCAGTGACGGTGCGAACGCTGGTGGTGTAGATAGTGGAGGTAGACCATCCAGTAGTCTTGGCAGGCTGGGTGGGCTGAGACTGGGCGGGCTTAGACTCAGTAGGCTTGGGTTGAGTGGGCTTGGGCTGCGTGGGCTTAGGCTGAGTCTGATGCTGCTCAGTAACAGGGCAAACAGTCGTGGAGATAGCAACAGTCTCGGTGGTGACATGGGGAGTAGGTGTCTCGCAGTTGGGGAACTCAGGAGCACAAGAGGTTACAGTGCGGATAGTAGTCGTGTAGACAGTTGAAGTGGTCCACTCAGTAGTAGAAGCAGGCTGTGTAGATCCAGCTTCGGACTGACCACCAGTGACGGGCTTGGTAGAGTGTCCCTCAGTAGCGGGCTTCGTCTCGGAGGCAGGCTTAGTCTCAGTGGGGACTGGGTAGGTGGGCTTGGTCTCAACAGGCTTGGTGGACTGTCCCTCGGTGGCAGGCTTGGTCTCAGCGGGCTTGGTGGGAGCTGGCTTCGTCTCTGTGTGGTGCTCCTCTGTGACAGGGCAGACGGTGGTAGAGATGGCGATAGTCTCAGTTGTGACATGCTTGCCGTTAGGGCAGTTGGGAATATCGGGAGCACAAGAGGTCACGGTGCGGATGGTGGTGGTATAGACAGTCGAGGTAGTCCACTCGGTGGTGCTAGCGGGCTTGGACTCAGTAGGAACTGGGTAAGTGGGCTTAGTCTCAGTAGCAGGCTTGGTCTCAACAGGCTTGGTCTCGGTAGGATGCTCCTCGCCGCCAGTGGTAGCAGGCTTGGTCTCAACAGGCTTGGTCTCGGTAGCAGGCTTTGTAGATCCCTCATGGTGAGTAACAGGCTTGGTAGACTGCTCCTCAGTCTCAGTAGTAGGAACAGTAGACTGGCCCTCGGTCTCAGTGGCCTGGGTAGGAACGGGGTAGGTGGGTGATTCCTTGGTGACAGTAGCAGGTTTGGTAGATCCCGCTTCGGTCACAGGGCAGACAGTAGTAGAGATAGCAATAGTCTCGGTTGTAACATGCTTGCCATTAGGACAGTCAGGGACATCGGGAGCACAGGAGGTAATGGTGCGGATGGTGGTGGTATAGACAGTTGAGGTGGTCCACTGGCTGGTCTGCTCAGTGTTAGGCTGAGTCTCGGTGGGAACAGACTCGGTCTTGGCAGTGGCAGTCTCAGTTGTAACCTTGGGAGGAGGATAGGCACCGGTAGAAGTTCCAACAGCAGGCTTGGTAGACTCAGCAGGAAGGGACTCGGTCTCAACACCGGTCTCGGTCGTCTCGGTGCCCTTGGGGGGAGGGTATACACCAGTTGAGGTACCAAGAGCAGGCTTAGTGGTCTCACTCTCAGCAGGAACAGTCTCAGTCTCAGTACCCTCGGTGGTCTCAGTAGTGGCCTTGGGAGGAGGATAGACACCAGTAGATGTACCGACGGCAGGCTTGGTAGTCTCGGTCTCAGCTCCCTCAGTAGTTCCAGTGGTAACCTTGGGAGGAGGATAAGCACCAGTGGATGGAGAAGTCTCAGTCTCTTGAGGAACCGACTCAGTCTTGGTCTCGGTCTCACCAGGCTTAGAGACAGTAGCAGTCTCGGTACCTTGGTGTTCAGTCTCGGTAGAGCCGGGAACAGGATAAGTGGGAGTACCAGTCTCGCCATGCTCAGTCACAGGCTTGGTCTCAGTTACAGGACAGACAGTAGTAGACACAGCGATGGTCTTGGTAGTGACATGTTGACCGTTGGGGCAGTCGGGAACCTCAGGAGGGCAAGAAGTGACAGTGTACACATTGGTAGTATAGACAGTCGAGGTAGTCCACTGGGTAGTAGAGGCACTGCCAGTTTCGGTCTCAACACCAGTATCGGTAGTCTCTGTACCCTTAGGAGGAGGATAGACACCGGTTGAGGTACCGACAGCAGGTTTGGTGGTATCGGAAACAGCCGTGGTACCCTCGTTACCGGGCTGGGTTGTGGGGGTTCCCTCGGGAGGAGGATACGCGTCAGTAGAGCTGCCAACAACGGTAGATCCCTGCTGGGTTACATCGGTGCTCTCGGGAGGAGTGTACTCGGAAGTGGGTGTAAGAGCCTCAGTTGTATCTTTGCCGGGCTTGGTGGTCTCGGTGTTGGCGGGAGGAGGGTACAGGTCAGTTGAGGCTTTACCCTCAGCGGTAGTCTCAACGGCAGTAGTCTCGACAGCAGTAGACTCATGCTCAGACTCGGATGGAGTGTTCTCGGGAGGAGGGTAAGCACCGGTAGGAGTGGACTCTTCAGACGTGACAGCGGCAGAAGACTCTTGCTCAGTCTCTGTCTTTTGAGTGTTCACAGGAGGGGGATAGGCGCCAGTTGGTGTTGAGGCCTCAGTGGTATCTTGTCCAGGCTGGGTGTTGGCCGGAGGAGGATAGGCGTTGGAAGGAGTTTCGACGACAGAAGTGTCTTCAACAGGCTTGCTTGCACTCTCGGTAGCTGCAGACTCGGGAGGTGCATAGTTGGTAGTTTCTTGGTGCTCAGAAGTAGCGACAGTGGGGACTGCATAAGGAGAAGTCTCTTGCTCAGCAGGCTCAGTGTTGGCAGACTGAGCGGGAGGAGGATAAAGATCAGTAGAGACGGCCGGGGCTTGATAGACCGAAGTTGTCACGGCCGGAGGAAGATTGTAGTCTCCCCTTGGCTGCTGACGACGATAGTCTAAAACACCGGCGTTGGCCGCGCTAAAGGCAACGGCGCTGAGTAGAAAGAAGCTTCTCATGTTTCCTTTGTTTCAACGAATGTTGTGAAGCGAATGGAATGTTTGTTTATGTGAAACGAAAGTGAATAGTTGCTGAGGAAAGGAATGTGTAACGAGCTGGTGTAGCCTGAATCTTTATACCAATTCTCAAGATCGGCTGTCAGGTTACAATTTCAGCTGAAGATGGATTGTTTCTCCACGTCAGTCGAACGCGCAGATCAATCATGATCCAAAGTTGGAAGCGTCTCCATGGCCATGCAGGCCTGAAGTGGGAATACGGGCGCTTGCATACAAAACATAGCAGGGTGAGGTCATTCCGGATCTGCCCAAACGGGGAGCGACAGGGCGGTCAGTCGATGGGTGGTTGGATGAGAGTTGTTTGGGCAGAAAGGCGCGTGCGTTTTGATAGTGGGTAGTGGATCAGAGACATGGTTGTTGAACATCCGAGATACCCAGGCGGCTCGGTTCCAAAAATACAGTGCAGTACATACGCTGTGCCGATCATTTCATGATGTGGCCTGGTCCTCACGGCGTAAAAAACGGAGTTGGTTCAGGTGGACATGGGGTCGAATCGACGTTGGATAGGCCGCTGAATGATGGAGCAGTAGAAACGGTTCTAACAATAACCAAATGTCTTGAAAGAACCAAGGTTGACGCACACGAAACATGCACAAGGCCTCGTGTTTGCGACGCACGACTCCGCTCGAGGTGCTGTGACTGTGTGCTATTATTGGATCACTCTGGCCACTCAGCGGCTATAAACAGAACTCGACGTCCTGCACGTCTTGGTTGGTTGGGATGATCCCTGCAAGCTTCAAGCCCTGATCGAATCATCCAGTCGTCGTCTGCCAAGCAAGGTCTAGATTAGATTCCGCACTAGAAATTCATCCACGTCAATTGATGATTCTATGCATTAGTTTTTTTTACGAGATGGGACTGAGAATAGAATATTCTGAGTTTTTTTCCTTTTTTTTTTTTTCTCTTGCAGAAGAAGCGGGACGTGATTCTTTTCTTAGATGTTTGCCCTACCAACGACCTCGTGTTCGGCATCATTTATCCAGCGGGGAAAGATGAGACAAAATAGCTTTGGAGAAAAATAGAGATGATCTGGGTTGAAGCGCTTGGAAAATAATTGCAAGACATGATCGTCATTGATCCTCGAAGCAAATCTTGACCTGAAACAAATGGCTTAAGATCTGGCGCTTATTGATCCCGTTTGTTAGCGCGCGGTTCGTTGGGGTTTGGGGCTTTTTTGGCAGACGCCACCGAGGCCACTGGAATGCGGGCAGCGGATGAACCGTCGACGCCACGTCGCACCATCAGCTAGACTACCCTGGACGTAACGAGGAAACTGTAGATTCAATGAAACATTGCTTCAAAGTCTATTATACGAGCTGCTCATTGTCGCAGATGTTATTATATATTTAAAAGACAGTCTGTTTATCGTATAGTGCATATTGAGGCGGGTTTCTGGCTGACATGGAAGTACTAATTGATTGTCAACAATTAAATGGTCCATAGAGACTCTGAAAAATAAAGCAACAGAGTAAACACGCCACGTGGACGAGTACAAGCCTCTGACCTTCAAAATATGATTCGAGATAAAGTCTGTATTGTGTTATAGGTCATCTATAGTAATTGCATTTTATTTCATAATCCGCTCTGGGCGCCGCCGGTTTCTTCCAGCAGACTCTCAAACTCGCTGCTTTCGACCAGTAACCACTGATAAGCCGCTCGTATCCACACCAATTGAATGCCTCTTTTCAAGGCCCGAGATGCCATAGCGTGAAGAAGCTCTGACATCCCCTTCTCGGCCCGCCTTGTTGGTGGGACGATCGGCGACTCCACAGTGATCAGTGCCAGTCAGTTGCTACGCGATCCATCGGTAACATCTGTGCCTAGAAGCGACGGGATCGATCCCTTCATCACCCTCATCACGCCTCCGTCTTCTTCGGTTTGTTGCGAGTGTACATCACAGAAGTCCATGAGTACATAACGGGCAGCCACGACACCGAACATTGCACTGTCTGATATGTCTTATTGGAGTTCAAGAATCCTCCCTGAATGCCTTCTTGAGACCATATGGAGAACTGCCTCCCAGTCCTCCCGATCCTGCTGCGTCTGAACTCGACTCATACTCTAGGCCGTGCGAACTAGAACGGGAGAGATAACTGACGCTTTCTCACAAGGGTACTTTGGACTGTTCAAAGTTAAAGCTTATAAAATATATAAAATCTTAAATAATAGTTATGGTATCCCAGTCCTCTTTAGTCTCCATTAGCTTTTCCGCTTCTTTGCGATCCAGGTGCGCCCATCCTATTCTCTTCATATACATGGTGCCATTGACAACTTCTGAGGATAACACTATACCAAATCCCACGTCAATTTCAAATTCCCTATTTTTATTGTCGTTCTTCGCTTCTGCTTGTTCTCCCTCGACCTCACATGGAGAAACAGACGATGCTCCTCCGTGACCACCCAGAAGCAGCACTTTAATTTCCATGTCCTGCCATTGATCACAAGCATTTGGGTCTCTATTGTCCAACATCACCGGCATGTCGTTACCCTCACCGCTATACTTTGTGCAAAATCGCGGGTTCGGTCTGACTCCTGCTCGCTTAAGTCTCTCATCTAGATCAATGCCTGGGATCGTACTTGGCGTTAGCTGTGTTAGTGGCCCTCTCACTCGCACTGATGCGCTCTTGACTTGCCCGTAGTGATCGTCAGGGTTCGTCAATTCAATCTTCCAGCCCTCTACTATAGCGATTGATATCCAGTTTGGATGATCATAAACCCCTGCAGTGCCTTGAAGGCTCGCCCAACTCCAGCTTGGTCCAATGTATTCATTGATAGGTTTTGGTTCGGATCTCCATGAACCTTGCCAAGCCAATCCCTGGATCATCTCGCTTGACCACAGTCCTGCCACATACTCATCTTCGAGCACACCACCTAAAAGACTCGCGAAACCACTCAAGCCGGGAAATTTATCCGTAGGCTTGGTCAAAATTCGATAGCTGTAGTTCCCGACTATAGAAGACCAAGTCTGGAGAGCTTTATGAGCGGAACACGTCTGATACGTAAGAGCACTCAAGTCGCAGTAAGGCCTGTCAACCTTGGATCCATCCTCGCCGACTATGCCATGCCTACATTCAAAATACATTTGTCCAGCGTTGTAGTGAACCGTACGTGTAGCTAACAATCGCTCCTGTAGTGCCCACGCACGCTTCGTGAGAGGCTCGTCGGAAAACTCCGCGTTGTACATCAGGAATTCGTCGCTATTCGCGCCAAGTTGTGCGTGAACGAGGCCGATACCTGGAATTGTCAAGCTGGCACCGATGCGAGACGGACGAATGTGGAAACAGCCCCCAGCCGAATCACTAGCATGGTTCGCCGCAATGACCAAATATGCATTAGAGTATACGTCCAACATTCGAGACGACTCGCGCGCCCAGTCTTCTGCATCACCTTGAATGATGCAAAGACTATCGACCCAAAGGTATGGTATACCAAGATATCTGCACAACGAGACCGCGTCCCGAAAGGTCTTTGGCAAGTCTGCGACCAATATGCCAGACATATGTGTGTGAAGCGAGGTGCGAGTTGTAGTTAACATTTGTACTAAGCCCCAGCAGTGTGATAAAGATGCATACTTTCCTACTGCACCCGCATCAGACTCGGTGAGCTTGATGCTGCTGTCACCAAAGCAGCCGACAGCGAGTACACGAGTAGGGAGTGTTGTATAGTGATGGTAGCACTTCTCATGGTTATCCTGACAGTTCTTGAGCCACGAGCTCACAATACGGAGGGCTCCAAGCGACCCTGAATTCTCGCAGAATGGCCGCAAAGAAATCTTTCCTGCCAAAGGGCTGGCTTCCTCAGCCGTGAAAGTAACGCTTGCAAGTAGTAACGCGCTATAAGCACGACTCGGGGTGATGACATAAAACCCATACCCTCTCTTAAACCTTTGGGTCAGATATAGTCTCTTATCTGGCAAAAAGATATCGTAATCTGCGCTCAGTGCCTGATAAAGAGTGCTTCTGTTTCTCCCGGCTTGATGTCGGCCAGTCCAATCTTTAACGGCACTCTGAACGATGATGCAAAGCGGGCAATCCAGTGCAGCTGACTCTGCCAGCGTGTCGAGGCTACCCTGCCAGGGGGGCCCGGGATCAATACCCTGTGGGATGTCGCTGCCTTATCTTTCAAAAAGGAACTCGTTCAACTGAAGGTCGCCGAAGACTCGATAGATGCTTTTATATTTTGGGGGTGCTGGTAGAGAAGAAAAGTCGACGGCATGGCAATGGCTACACAACGCCATAGTTTCGCTTTCCACGCGTGGTTTGTATTAGCAACTCGATTATGTTGTCGACTGCCTGTACAGTGAGAACTCCAATAACCTCAGGGCGTTTTGTAGTTTGGCAATTGCAGACACGCTGCTAATATATAATAACTTGGGAGGGAGCGCGATAAGCAATAGTGGCATGAGAATGAAGAAGCATCAGGCTGCGCCACTATTTATACCCTGAAATGCCTTTACTTTTCGGCGTTGCCTACTTTCTTACTTCGTGCAGGAAGCGCCATTACATCATGCCTCATCAAAATGCAGTAGTGGCTTACATACATGCATCGGAGGTGGCCAAAAAGGGAAGCAACTGCATATGCTCGGTCGAGGCTAATATAGAAGTAACACATTAGAGAAATTTAAATATCAGTCTTATAGCAGACATTTAACTTCTTGGGGTTAAAAATATTATATTAATTTAGTAAGTACTAGTTTCTAAATTATATTCAACTCCCTTATTACTATACTGTCTAAGCACTTTCAGTGGAGGAGCCGCTTTCCAAAATAGAAGAGTCAGGCGGTCTCACACTCTCGTATCAGTATGTATTTTACTCCTACTTCTACTTCCATGAAAGGCTATCCAGAGTCACATTACTGGTTTGTAGCCAGCCAGTATTGCTATTGGCATCATGAATACTAGAATTATTAATTTCATGAGCACTCTTAGGTATCACTTTCAATCTAGTAAGACACCGCGTAGAACTCACTGCCTACTGCTGGGCTGCTTTGTTCTTTCGACGCCGCTATTATCTTCGCCTGTTCAATTGCTATATCGAATACCTTGAGACATACTAAGAGAATTACGATGAATGGTCTAGTGACTATAGGTCAACAAACGACCATTGGAATGAGCTTAATAACCCTAGCGAAGCGCCTTTGGTAGGTTTCAATGGTATGTTTCTCTAGTATTCCAACTGTAGGTTGACCGATTCGTCGCATTACTCGTTGCTTTATTTGCTTACCGTCACCATTCACGGCTCGAGGTCAGTTGTCAACAAAAATAACGGAGGATAAAGTGTCGATCTGACTTGGTATGGCTTGGCCGAGTCATGTAGTATAATTGAAGAGAAGTTGAAGTGCATCGGCGGAGTTATTACAACGATATCATCAAGCTTATTTGCGAAAGGGAAAAAAACACCACATCTAGATATCTCTTGTCTTGTCTAGATATTGACGAATTAAAAGTTTGAGTTGACAATGGGAAAGTGTATACCGAGCTTGGGTTGGCATCACTGCATTGTGATTCTTGAATCTATAAGATGAAGTACCATTGCGAACCTTGCGTAATCCTGTCTATATGAACCTTTATTTTAATAATTGTTCTGCTACTATCCTTGAACTAATGAACATATTCTGAGAGGCTTAGTTTCCGAGGTTATGGAGACTGGAAGGTCCGCGGCAATAAACTCAAATCTTTTTGACTTTATGATAATGGAGACTGCTGAAAAGCCGTTTCACATGCCGAGGTTAGCCATAGCCCCTGTAGCTGTCATACCGTAGAGTTTGAAGATCTGTCCTTTCTTGAATCAATTGAGGAGTGATTAGACGGAAGGTCAAGCTATAAGAATAAGCTTTAGACAGCTGCCAAAAGAAGTAACATTTACGGCAATTTAGACGAAAAGATATTCCGTCTAACAGATACCGAAAGCTTATTCATATCTCGTATATGAACCAATGGCCTGAACGGCGCCCAAAAACGCGGTAGTGTTATCAATCCACAATAGTCAAACTGGAGATGTTTTGGAGTTTTCCTAGAGCTGATTTTGAGGCTAGCTAGCTCGCTCGGAACGATATGGACCAATGATCAACGAAGCCCCATCTGGCATCTCAATGATCTCGGGCCGAGACAGCATCATGGTTTTGGAACAAATGCTAAGATCAATTTGTTTCGGGTTTGGGACGACCTTCTAGAATAAGCTAAGAAGACAATGTGGTGAAATGAAACTTGGGTCTTTGCATCTACTATTCCTTGATCGGCCATAAGAGCAGTGGGTTCCTGCAGGCTTGAACGAAGGAAACCGTCCTGGTTCGTGGAGAAATGTCAAGCTTTGCAAAGACCATAAAGTTTACAAGTCAACGCGCGTCGAGGGCCTCGAGTCAATATATGCACAGAGTTTGCACATGTTTACCACAGATGCTATAGCCGAAACAAAGATCTGCAGTGCGAGTAGCATCGCAAGGACATGTACTCCCTAAACTTGGTCCATTGTTACTGTGCATCGAAAATGTCGTAGAGATATTTCAAAATAGGCAGTGCGAGAGTGATGAGATAGTATAACAGTCTTGTCATTAAGTATACAACTTGAAATGGTCAGATTACCTAGTTGCTATCAAATGCCGTCTAATATGCAAAGATGCCTTCCTTCAACGAGTTATCGCTTGCTGTACGCGCCCTAAACCCAGTATGTCCTTGGCCCGTCTAAAATTTATCCCGAAACCGTTTTTTGACCATGTTAAAAAAATCCTCTGCTCCATCTAATCAGAGTCTTCCTCCTCAGGCATCGGCCTCGGATTGCAGATGATTGTGCCAGCCCACGTGATGAGATTTCCCTCCTTTCCATCCCGCGTATCAATGCTCTCGCAGCCGCCTTGTGCAGCAACTGGAGCTTGCGACAGGACCTTTGCGAAGAAATTCTTGGCTGCCTCGTTGCCTGCTTCCCACTGGAAGACAACACACTCGTCCATCTTGTCGCCGGGTTCTTTTCCGGGTGCGACGACGGGAACTAGTTGGTGTCGTCGTCGCTCACGAGGTAGATCCCACCATGAGTCCATGACTGCCTTCCAGAGTTCAGTGCCGTATCCCTGACGGCGGAATTCTGGCTTGAGGAGGAACTCGGCTTCTGGCCAACCAGAGATGGAGGAGGACATGACCAGGGCATCTGGCAGGCCACCCTCGCCTATAAGCTCATTGGTTGATTTAAGAAAGGCGCCAAACCACCAATGGCTTTGGTCGTCCTGGACCAGAGAATGGAGTTGTCGTTCTGTCTCGGCCTTGTCTTTAGTTGCGCGGCCGCGAGCTGTTGAGTGGTTCTGGATGTCAGGACGTTTGCGAAGCTCATGGAATGCATCCAGGTCGTGCATTGTGAGAGGTCGGATAATCAGACGCTCAGTCTCCAGTGGGGGCCGGTCCGAAGCGCTGGGAATGGGTCGCTCCGGCAATGTGACCGAGTAGCTGAACCATGGCGTCATGCCAAGGTTCTCAAAATCCTCAGCACTGACAAAGACATCGATGGGGGGGAGGGCGTGATGAAGAGGTGCCATAGTTTCCATAATGAAGCTGTTATCAAGAAATTGCAGACACTAGTGGCAGTGGGATGTGAAGGGGCTTTTGGATGAATTCTGGAAATTGGAGTAGAAATGGAACTAGTCTAGCAGGAGGGGATAAATAAGTGCCGAGGCCTGTCTCTTTTTAAAAGGGTTGTCTCGTATGATGTCGATTTGGTTAGCGACGTTACATGGAAACACGGCAGAAATGAGCGGTGAGTTGTTCTCGCATTTCAGTTCAGACAGGCCCCCAGGAACGCGAAAAAAGCCGTTGGACTGAAGAAAAACAAGCCCCAGGCCCAGGGATTGAGGATTTCACATGCAGGGATTGCGCGTCGGTTAAGCAAACATGTTCCTGTGGCTAGGGTCCTCCCCCTCCCAGCGAGTGGACTGCACCTCGCAAATAACAAAATACAACATGACTCCTCTAGGATTCTGCGGTATTTGATTTGTCTCATTATTTTGCACAGTGAGATACGCCAGAAGAGACGTCCTGAAACTGGAGACACAGAGGGTAGGACTGCCGAGACTACGGTTTGTTTGGGTTTGGGGCGAGCATGCATGCAAGGCGAGAGAACAACGCTAGCGTAGCACTCGGGCCCCTGACACGTATTGAGGTTCACTGGCGTGTTTGGCAGGACAAGGTTCAGCAGCGTCGCAGCTGTTGGTTGTAATGGCATTGGGGCCCATGCATATCTTTACTGCAAACTGCTTAAACACAGACCGGAATACGGTGCCGTTTGCCATGCGTTGAGTTTGGGAGACTGAGGCGTTGATCACGTTGGTCTGATAGGTGCCGTGTCTCACTTTGAGTCAACAGAGACAGAGGTTATTGGTCGCATGAATCAGCTGATGTCAAAGCACTGTGATGCGAGATGTTGAACCGCCTCATTGACGAAACAATGATACCCGACAGGCCCTCGTCTCTGAGAAAACAACATGTTATAGATCATATCAGCGGGTATGACAGATCCACAAGACAGAATGATCGTCGAGGTACCTATTCCTTGCGCGTTTCGCTCGGGAAAATTGCATCCGTAGACTGCATTTTCGTAAAGAAGGGTATGCGAGATGACAGCTCCCAGCGGTGCATGCACAGAACCCAGGTTCCAAAACCACCACAACTCTATATCCCCAATATCATGGAAATAACACAAAGCATCAAATATCCAAGCTTTCGGTAGACATAGGGCTGACATATCCCATTCCACCCAATATCAGCAGCTCACCTCATATCGACTCTACCCGAGCAATAGGCCTAAAACCGTTCGGATCCGCAAAATCCTCTCCGCACACGGTGACATTTACAGTGCGGCCCCTGTCACCTCATCCCGCGCCGGCGCGCACCCATTTGGGGGGAACAGGCTAGGTAACACCCGCCCCTAGAAGATTCCAGTAAAAAAACCAAATCATACTGTACAAAAAACACGCGCATGACTGTGCCGCTCGCCCCGTGACAAGCCCGGCCCCTTCTTCCCGATATCACGGTACCGGTAAGCTAAGCCTCTAGAGTTCCTGTCAACTGCAACGTCGTAAGTAATATGACTTAAAACACGAGTGGGGGACCGAGGAGATATCGCTCAAGATTGTATTTCTCACGTGTATTTGGCCGTATAGTCATGTCACACCGCATTCTACGAGTGAGAGACAACTATTCCCTATGCAACTCTGTCATATATCAGGTAACGTCTCATTATAGCATATCCACTTATATATCCCATCCCAGAACCAACAGCCCTCATCCCAACAACCAACACGTCAAGCAAATGGCAAATCCCGTCGGTTAGACGAAGGATCACACCCCGCGAACCGCCACCAATCCTGATGCGTACGAACAAACAACCACCGAATAGCAACGAGCGCAATCCAAGGAAGAGGCGGGAAATCCGCCCAGATACCGCCCTCAAAGTTCTTATCGTGGAGAATCAACGCCAGCGGTAGAATATTGTTACGATGGGACGCTACCTTCATGGCGCTAGAGCCTATCTCGGCCCCTATCTTCTCGAACCACGCTCCCCAGTCGCACTCGTCGGCGTACTTTTCGAGCCCAACAAGGGTGTCGATTTCATTGTGCAGATGTGTTGTGAGGGAGGGCATGAATGAGTCGATAATTTCTCTGACCGTTGAGACGTCGAGTTCCTCGTCGCCTTTGCGGATCTTCTCGATGTAGGTTGTGAAGCGATGCAGGCCCTCGTGGAATAAGCGGTGCTCGTCGATGTTGGCGTCCATGAGACCTGGTACGCCGGTGATTCTGTTGATTTCTGGAAAGATCTTTTCTTCTTCGATATCGTGATGTTCTTGGATGAATTGGCTCCATGCCCATGCGAAGCTGGCAAAGTTGACCTTGTCTTTTTGCGTTCCTTTTTCCGCAACGTTGTTTGCTTGGAGATAGATGGCGTTGACGCCGCGCAGGAATAAATTATGGACAACGGCCATGCCAGCAGCGCATTGACGAGCACCTTCAGCGCGCTTTTCGAGCTACGCGTGAGTCCAATCATTAGTAGATGTATCGTGATGGCCTGAGTGGGCTTTTCTAGATTTCATACCGAGTCACCTGCTTTTGACGCGCTGATGAGCTCAAAGGGGCCGTCAACCCATGGTCTCTTGGGGTCTTCCATCATAGTATGCCGGGGCAGATTGCAAGGCACAACAAGCCCGACATGTCGAAGGACAGCGCATGGCTTATATGCTCAGTATAAGAGGTGCAACCATGTATTAGTGCTGACGTTGGATGTCTAGAGAGCAATCGATAGGTCCATAGGGCGACCAATCATGAAGTTGACATCATATCTGACGTGATCTCTTTCATCCCGACTATAATTTCCTTGAAATTGACGAAATGATGTCAAGAACAATATTTGGTCGCATTCAATGCTGTTCCTTTTTCTAGCAATTCAATCTCGACTTGCACCGTTCTATAATCTCTCAGGGCTAGAAATTAGTAGCGCTGGACAACTGAGCAGGATGATCTCGCGATAGCCTCAAGGTCCAAGCTTGCTGACTCATATTTAATAGGGAGCTGTTCATAGGCTACTGTTTATCTTGAAGCTTATCGAACCAATGTCATCGTTCCAAGTGGAGTCTTTGGAATTCTTGCTCGGTCGATGCTCAGACCAGAACTGTTTCAGAGCCCTAAATTTAGGTTAACCAAAGTCCCCGCCCGGAAGCGACCATGAGCGGGATTGTGAAGTTCCCGATATCCGATAAGCTTCGCCAGAAGAGAATACGATATGCCCAAAGTTATAGTAGTTTCCATAACGTATATCTTTTGCTTGGTCTTATATAATTACTACCTGGGGAAATGAAGCTATGGGTAGTCCGGAAAGCTCCTTCCTTAAAGCCAGCCAAGACGTAATAATATATATAGGGTAAGTTGGTAACTAAGGCTAGAGTTACCATGATTTGCTCTGGAAAGCATCTGCTGTATCCCGATTCTAATTACAAAAAGATGAGTTAAGCTTCTTTTTACAGCGCTTTAAAGTACCAAGCTGTTAAAATAATAGCCTCAGTCCGCGTCTTGTAAGGACCTATTCCAGAAATATGCGTCAGTACAGCTCCTCCAGCGATGTGTTTGGAGCATGAGCTCCGACAACGTCCTTCGTAAGCGGAGCCAGTCAAAAATAGGTTCAGTACTGAATCTCCTCACGTGTCGATGCCAATGCCTCGGCTTCTTTGGCGCTGGATCATATCAGATAAGCATCATCAGATCAGACTTCGCGCCCAACTCATAAAACCCGTGTCCCGCCATGTCAAGACGACAGCACTACCAAGAATCGACTCTTGAAATTTGTCTGATTCTGCCAAGCCCATTTCAGCTTGACAAGTTGTCTAGTGGCACGCGCCGTTGAATGTCACAAGCAATAGCGACGCCTTGGACCCAGCGCTAACAATAACATTACGGAGCTCATTTTCGCGCTATTTCGATGGAGCTTGTCATAGCCAATGATGGGTATTGTGTCCCCACCGCACAGACATTTAGGCGAACTTTCCGTCGTCTTGGCAAACGCCAAAGCTGTTGTCTCTACGCGTGGAGACGCAAGTATCGTGATAGCGTGACCTGCGGAATTGTGCGCTATTGTCTTGGGTATCTGATGTGTCGTTGTCTCTGGCACGCTTGTTCAGCCACAACTGGGGCTGGCTTCAGCTGCAGAGCAAAAAACATCACGCCATGTTATTTACAGAGAGAAAGATATCAGTACGAGTAAGAGGATATTAACGTTTTGTTCGTTACTACATGAATTGATCCCTAATTATCATATCCTCCAATCATGACCAGTATCGCGTATACCATGTGCCAGTCTCCAGTGGGACATATTCCTGAGAACAGTCACTTTAGATGCTGGTGCCAGAAGCACCATCCGTAGCCAGCTGGTGCTTACGCGCATTATCCTCCATACGAGCAATTCGCGAGTTTCTCTTCGCCTGCTGTCTCCGACGCAACAAGAACAAAACCGCACCAGCAATCAAGACAACACCAGCAATAGAACCAATAACAATACCAGCGATAGCTCCACCACTCAACTTATTCGACTTGCCCGACTTGCTCTCGGCCTCAGAAGCATCAGAGCTTTCAGACGATGTAGACGGGTGAGTCGCAGTTGGGCTTGGTCCAACAGTCGCACCAGCTTCCTTGTCATCGTCGCCCGGCTCAGTGGCGTTGAAGCAGGGAATCTCAAACTTGAACTCGGACTTTGTGACAAAGGTGATGTCGGCGCAGGCGTAGAAGGTTTGGTTGTGAGGTGCGTCCCAGTCCGCACGGTAGATGATCTGCAGAGTTGCGTTGTCGCCGGCTGAGACCTTGGAAGGGGCATCGGGGACTTGAACGCAGGTGTGGCCTGGGTTGAGATCCGTGATGCTCTTTTCCTGGATTAGGGTCTCGAAGTCATCATTGGACTGAGGGTCTACAGAGAGTACAGTCAATCAATAAGGGCAACTGACGGTCGAAGATGAGGCTGCCTACCTTCTGAGTACGAGATACTGATCTTGGTGTTGTAATAATCATCCTGGCCGACAAGAGAGACAGCGCCGCCAGCTAAGGAACAAAGTTAGTAAATGTTACAAAACAATCGTGTCAAGAACAGTTGAGTAAGAGGCTGACGTACTCATGGGAAAGCTGGTTCTGTTACCAGCAGATGCTCGTGAACCGCAAGGAGCCTTGTTGTCCATGTCCCCAGACCAAACACGGTCCGGGGGCCACATGAAAGCGGCAGGTCCCATGTCCTCATCCTTGACAGTGGCATCCGTAGGAATGTCATCTTGCCCAAAAGCAAAAGACGCCAGAGTCAGGACAAGCAGATTCTTCAACATGATGGCTGAGACGACAGAGTGACAAGAATAACACGAGATGAGTCAGAGACGCGAAGAAGACCGTGGTTACTGTTATCTTCCAACAATGAGGGGAAATCATGCTCGAGATATACACCATTTCACGGATACACCATCTTCACCTGGTACATGTGACACTGCGGGACTTTTGAACCGCCAAGTCACCCACTGAGCCCTTTGAGGCAAGAGAAATGGCACTACCACTTGGCCGTTGACATCTGATTGACCCATCCGGCAATCGTGTGCCACCTAAATCCGGTGAACATCAACTCCCCCCTGTTTATCAGATGATCAGATAAGATTTTGATGCATCCCGACGCTCCCATTGGTGCGAACCGCTAACCGAGGACCACAGCTAGATCGCTTTGGGGCTAACGGCGAGGATTAAAGTTGGTGCGATATCGGATATACAGGTCTAGACTATGCACTTTATCTTGGCATCAGGTCATGAATTGCTCGTCTGGCCAATCAGTGAGGTTGAGGGTGTAGTCGTGAGCTCGGTATTCTCGGGATGTGACGGATAATTGACCGGAATGCAATTTCCTGCTTTGCGCTGGACATGGGAAAGGAACTTGTGATCTAAGCTTAACTGAGAAAAATTGGCTTGTGCTATGAGGTTTGTGCAGATATATAGCCTTGGTCCTCCTTCCACTCGTCTCTTCTCATCAACTCACAGCCTCAATACCTTCCAAGTCATCCAATCGTTAGACTTCACTCGTTCAAAATGCATTCTCTCGCCGCCTACACTCTTTTGGCTTCTGCCTCTCTTGCTGTTGCCATTGATCCCCGCTTTGAGTTCCCCGATACTGTCCCTCTCGTCAAGCGTCAGCAGCCTGGTACCCCTCAGTACGCCTGCCACGAAGACTGCGGTACGTACCCATCACAATCACTCCCATGTATTATTTCTGACAGATTGTAGGTCTCTTGATCACTCTTGCTCGTGATGACGAGGACTTCTGCGACAGCGATGAGTGGAACGAGCGCTACGGCCGCTGCATGTCGTGCGCCAACACGTACGACATCTGGAAGTACTACGGCAGCGGTGTAGGCCGAGTCGCTCAGCAGTGCGGTCTCACTCCCAAGCCCAGTCCCTCTGGTTCCTCTGGCGCTGCTTCTACTACCGCTGAGGCCAAGCCTTCTTCCACTGCTGCTGAGGTTAAGCCCTCGACTACTGCTGTTGAGAAGCCCGCTACCACTGAGGTCGAGGAGGCTGAGACTACCAAGGCTGAGGAGCAGGCTACTGCTACTGAAGAAGCTGGGGAGGAGACTACCTCTGAGCATGAGCATGAGGAGACTGAGCATGCTCACACTTCTGCTGAGGCTGGGCACTCTGAGGCTCATGAGCATACTACTCTTGCTACTCACGCTGCTGAGACAACTCATGCTGCCAATCCTACCAAGACTCATGAGGCTGGCCACACTTCTGTCGATGAGATCGGAACTGTTGGTGTTACTGTAAGAAATCATTCATCCGACATCCCTGCATAAATTACTAACGATGTTCATAGGCTACGTCGACTCCTCTTCCATCAACTGTTATTGTTAATGGTGCTGCCAAGCAGGTCGGCTTCTCCACTGCTATGCTCCTTGTCGCCTTGGCCATGTGCGGTCTCTACTAGGCAATTAGCACCTAAAAGTTTGGAGGAGTTATTCTCTGACCGGTGGAAATGAGTGCATGAGTGATGGACTTATGCTGTTAGAGGATTTCGGGTGTTTTCACTTCTATATATAATTTTAATTAAACAATTAATACTTTACAATTTAAAACCTATCCTACTTTCTAGATAAACACTTATAATTGCTTATAGCTATAAGCAATCTTGACGTGGCTTTGATCCTACTCACCAAGTGCGTATGGACTGGGAACCGTCTAGTTCCAAATGGCATTGGCAAAGCGGTAACGGATAAACATCCGGAGCGCTTCGGTCGTCGGTTAAACTTTAAACCTACTCTACCTGGGCCATTAATGACCTAAACAAGTCCATGAATGAAAGACCCTTTACTTGCGCTAACTCACGCGTATCCGGACCAACAAGCACAAATAATACCAAAACTAGGAGTAATACAGCCTGATATTTTATCATGTCCACCCACAAGGCATTACCGCCGCGTCGGCGACGGAGGACCCAGGTAGCATGCAATCCCTGCCGTGCTCGTAAAACTGGCTGCGATGGGCGCCGGCCAGTTTGTACACTATGCAACATGAAGGCAATGGGAGACCAGTGCATGTACCAGGAGAGAATGTCAAGCTCGAAATCCCTGTGGGTATATTTTTCTGTTCAGCCAGACAGCCCTTACTGACCTCTTATAGAACTCTATCCGACGTCAACAACCGGCTTCAAAGCTTGGAAGTCAAAGTCCGAGGTGATCCGCACCTGCGTTGGAACGTCGCTGACAGCTCCCCAGCGCCTGCATCTAGCAGTATTTATTTCCTCCATATGGCCAATGCCTCAACAGCACTGACCTGAGCTACAGCTATGATCCCGGATCCTCCGGAGCAAAACGCCTTGCATCGATTGCACAACGCCGCGGAAGAGACTGTGTACGGCCCGTCCTCGAACATCTCTTTCCTGCAAGAGGTAATCCAACTGCAAGGTCCTGAGATGGACACGACACAAACTGCCCAGTCCCCAGCTTGTGCCAAAGAAAGAACCATGCCAGACCTCTTAGGCTTCACTGAAGTCCAGTCAGCTAGCCTCGCTCATGATGGAGACACTGTCCCACTTCCGGATCGCCAGCTTGCAGACACGCTTCTTGGCTGTTTCTGGGACTTCATACACCCGGTTTTCCCTATACTGCACCGCCCATCATTTTCTACAATGTACGACGATTTATGGAAACAAAACATATCGCCAGCTCATCGCGAGAAGCAAACGAAGGACGACGTCGTTTTCCACGCGATACTTAACATGGCCTTGGCCCTTGGATGCCAACGCAGCGATCAAATCTCTTCAGAGCAGAGACATAAAATTTCAGACTCATTTTACAGACGATCTTATCGGCTTATTTCTATAGAAACCCTTGATTTCTCTTCCCTGCAAATAGTGCAACTGCTTCTTCTACGAGCAATCTATCTGCATTACACCACGTATGCTGATCGTTGCTGGAACATGGTTGGTGTTGCTCTGAGAGTGGCGCAGGGCTTGGGATTGCACCTAGAGCAGACCGCCTTGTCCAAAAACCAACTACAACGAGAAATGAGGCGCAGGGTTTGGCACAACTGTTTTGCTTTGGATCGGTACCTCCCATGTCATTATCCCTAGACCTTTATCATCCACTGACAGATTTTAGGCTCTCAGCCACCACGTTCGGCCGGCCTGTCCTTCATTGTAGGCCACATACTGTTCCGTTGCCTGAGCCTATCGATGACGAATACCTATCAGAAGTTGATGAAGGCTGCCAACCCGAGAACTCTCCATCTCGAATGGCCTTCTTTGTATACAACTTGAAATTATTCAACATTCTGGACGATATTCTGAGCCAGTTCTACTCACATGGGTACGAAAACGTTACACAGGATGAAACGGTCAAACTTGCCGAGTATCTACGCGATATCCCTAGATTATGCTCGGAACTGGATCGTTTTCTCGAGAGTTTGCCCAGCCATCTGAAAACTGACTGTGATACCGGAACTCCTGAAGATGAATCTTCAAGCTGCTTCCGTATGCAGGCCATGATTTTGAAATCGAGGTAGTATAGCCTGAGCGGAGTCGTAATCGGACATGTCTCACGTATAATAGGGTTCTGTATATACGGCTTCTGTTGCTGCGACCTTCAATTCTCATCGAAACACGACGAAGCCTGCCGAATCGACGTCTTATCAAGAACAATACCGCTTTTCAACTTCAAAAGTCCTACCTCGGGGAAATACATCGTTTATGCGTGTTGACTTGCCACGAAGTTCTTGAAATGCATGGGAATCTGGGCAGCTTACGACAGACTTCAGCATGGCACACGTTGCTCTGTAATGCCCCCCCACCCTCCGGGCACAGAAGCCCATGTATAATCGGAGCTTACATATTAGCCATAGTTACTTTCGCAGCTGCATCGACCCTCCTCGCCGCCAGTCTCTGCCCTGATTTGGAAGTCAACCTAGATGTTGACCCTGCTAAAACTTCCTGGGAGAGAGCCTTGGGAATTTTCGAGTTTCACAAGTCGCACGTTGAATCCGCAGCGAAGGGCATAGAAGCACTGGTGAGATATCGCCTGCGGTTTGCCACATTTGCGAAACAAGGTAGGCCAAGAGATTTGCGGCTAATGGGCGCCATTACATAAGATGCTGATGCCTTTGTAGATCAATCCATCGACCCCGGTGACGGCCATGTCACTAGTTCTTTGCTCTTCGATGGTGCCCCTAGTGTCGATGAAAGCTGGCTTACCGGAATGGCGGAGGACTTTAATGAATTCTTCACCTCAGACTCACTTGAGCAAAGCTGGCTAAGCTCACAGAGCATTGATTGGGCCATGCAATGACGTACCATACGCCAGACACTACGTTATAACGACCGGGTTTTTATTAATTCTTATTAATAATTTCACGTCACTGCTTGATGGCAAATCTGTGGCACGTATAGCGGATGGTCACATAAGAGAGAGTTTAAAGAGCCTTGATACTAGCCTGAAAAGGGGTTGGCAGAACTCCTAAACTATATACTGATCGAGCGTTGACCCAAAGGTGGCCAAGCGGATCGATCATACCATCCCTACCTCTTGATAGAATTTGCATTTGCTTTCTACAGACTGACTAACTCCAAGAACTTCTTGGAGAACGATTCGGGAACGACCAGAAAACCTAGATGGCCGCCAGGAACCCTCTGAACCTCCTTGCCTGTCTGTCCGGCGATAACCTTGATTGGTCCTACACCTGGCCCGTCGCCGCTATCCTCTCCCGCGACAAGAATCAATTTCTGCTTCTCCCTGATGAGGCCTTCAATATCAACCGATGCGCTAGTGTAATGTCTCAACTCGAACTCGAACCAAAAGAGACAATTTGCGCGGATCTCAGAGCCGCGTTTGGCATCCATGCAGTGCCGCATCATCTTTGCATCAGCGCCCTCGGACAGACCCGAGGTAAAGGTCTCCATTGCTGCATCAGGACCATGAGCTCTGTAAGTGTTGTAGACATGGTCGATGAGGCCATGGGCTTGCACCTGCAACTCCTGAGGAAGGACGGCGAAGGCGGGAGGCTCGTGGGCGATGAGCTTCGCCACGCACTCAGGATGGCTGGCCAGCAGCTGTTGGGCCACGACCGCGCCGGACGAAGTCCCGAAAACAACGGCGGTCTTGTTGCGAGAGAGGTGTACGATCAGTCGCTGGGCATCATCGGCGTCGGTCTGTAGGCGGTGTCGGAAGTCTTGCTGGCCGACGAGAAAGCTTTCCGAGTACCCGCGGCGGTCCCAACAAACAACAGTGAAGTGGGCGGCAAGGAATTTAGCCACAGAATGGAAGACACTGCCACGGCCGTCGGCGCCAGGGATGAAGAGGAGAATCGGACCCTCTGTGCCGAATGTCTCGTAGTGCAGAACAGCACCAGGAACAGTGAGCTCGGGCATAGTAGCTGTAGGGAAAGAAGAAGGATGGAGAAGTAGGAAGGGTAGTGGTAGTTTTCTTGATAGCTGAGTTTCTGCCCCCAGATAGTTGCCAGTTTTCCATGATATATATGTTACCCAACGGATAATTGAACTTATTTCCCCGAAATGCTGAATACCTGTAATGCGATTATTATTGGGGGGCGTCGGGGAGATAAGGCGTGATTCCCATTGGCTTGAATAAACGAGGAGTTTGGCTCCACAGCTATCGTCGTCAATCTTGAACTAAAGTCAAGTTACGGTTTAATAAGCCCAGGGAAAAGTAGTAAAGTTCTTTCCACAGAATAGACATTGTCTTCCAATACTACCTATAGCCTAAGTTACTATATATATCTTGTCGCTTGACTGTAATAGATAGTGTAATTAATAGTAATATTATATTAAGTTGAGTTTGTAGAAGAAGATATAAGAGCCTTATCTGCCAGCGCGGATTTTAGTAGCAGTAAGCTAATTATGATGTATTAATAAATGAAACTATTACATTCGGGAGAATGTAGTCCAAGCTACGGTAACGCCAACATACTCATCTAAAGCTAGATGCCACAGAAAACGGAGATTAACGAGCAAGCCTGTTTGAATCGAAAGAGCCTTGCTTTCTTGAATTGGAGGTGACGTTGGAATTGACGTTATCAAACTACATAGATCGCGTCCTTGGTCCAATCTGACCGATCAGGCAGGGCTGGGCTGCTCAAAGCGCAGAACCAGGTTAGGAAGTAAGATGAATAGTCCTTGGTTACTCTGTGCCTTTCGATATATCTTCCTTGACAAACTTGACCTCATCCCAACCAATCATCGGAACTGCTTCAGAACGCTTGAGGAACTTCTCCTCGTCCGGGACAACGATCCGATTATACTCAGGATCACTAAAGATCTTTATGTCGATTCATCAGCACAACAAAAACGTGTATGCATGGGATATGCCCTTACAGCATGGAGGTCCTCAAGGCTCTTAGCCCACATGGTAGCAGTACCATCAAAAGGCGCAACAGGTGGCATGCCCGTAGCCGAGAGGTCAAGCTTCTCATCAGCGTGGAACTGCGAGTACTTGACAAGATTCTGCTTGACGATGGGGACAGATAGCCATATCTTTGGATGCTCTTCCGACCAGCTAGATTGAGAATGAGTCAGTGACTGTTCAGCTGAAACGATGACGGGAAGTCTGGGGGACTCAACTACTTATGGAACTGCTCAAACGTAACGTCATCGCGCTTTCGCAACAGGAAAGTGATGCGGACGATTTTGGCCATGATGTATATGTTAGGGCAGATTCTTGGGTGTAGTGTCTCGGAGATTATGGTGCGGCTGCGAGGTGATTGTGAATGAAGAATTAAAACCAGTGCTAACGGCGTGGGCCCCAGGATATATATAAACGGTGCAAATTCAGTGACACGCCATGATGTTCGTGAGACGAGATACCAAGTGTGATCATTGACCTCATTCTGCTTTATCGAGTCCGAGTCCGAGTCCGACGGTGGCACAG
This sequence comes from Fusarium sp. Na10, assembly GCA_002234255.1. Lineage (NCBI taxonomy): Eukaryota > Fungi > Ascomycota > Sordariomycetes > Hypocreales > Nectriaceae > Fusarium > Fusarium sp. Na10. The sequence goes on along the minus strand of NJCS01000252.1, from coordinate 83,212 downwards.
AAAGATAATGATAGGCTGATGTAATCGCACGACTGAAGTGGTATGAACATCGAGCTAGCCAATCAGCAGACAGAACTTAGTAGACATGAATCATCCCACAAAGAGCTACTTCTGCATGGCAAATGATAAACTTAAAATGTTATCAGACTCGCCAATGGCTTATTAAATTTGACCAAACTCGCTCTTTGCTTCATACCAGCGCATTTCGCCGCACCCTTCGTCGTAATTTTACCTAGGATAGGCTAGTCACAAGGCTATCTCATCGTTTGAGATAGGCTAGATGTGCAGGAACGCGATGTTGTCGCATCTATAAAAGGCAAGCTTTCGGATGGAAGAAAGCCCTCATTCAGCAACACTTAACCAAAAGCTCTTGTCGACCCTTCAAAAGCACTCAACATGTCTACAATCAAGACCGTCTTCCAGTTGGGCTCAAAGCCCTCTTTCTTTGAGAGTATCACCGTCCGCCCTAGCGGCACTCTCATCGTAACACGCCAAGATACCAACGAGATATGGGAAATAGACCCTGTCTCTGGGACTGGCAAATGCATCGTTACTGTCCCAGATGTTGTCTCAGTCACGGGCATAGCCCAAGTTCTGCCCGACGTGTACGCTTTTGGAGCCGGGACGTATCGTCTTGAAAATCATCAAGGCACAGTCCCGGGCTCGTATAGCGTTTGGGTTGTCGATCTCAGAGGCACAGCACCAGACGTGCGGTTGGTGGTCAAGATGCCCGAGGTCGGACAGCTCAATGGACTTGCGGCATGGGATGCAGAGGCTGTCCTCGCGGCAGACTCGTACCATGGACGAATCTACCATGTCGACCTCATCACTGGCAGCTACATCGTTGCTTTTGACAACGATACCTTGAAGAACCCGCTCAATGCACCGGTGAGAATGGGTGTCAATGGAATCAAGGTCCGAGAAGTGGATGGGATCAAGTATGTTTACTATACTAACACGACACGGATGCTGTTCTGCCGTGTAGCCCTGGACGATGATCTTAGATCCGCCGGATCAGTCGAGATTATAGCTACTGGTTACATCCCTCATACCATTGCGACCGGGACCATGTTCGAGGGGCACTCATCGGCGGCCATCCCAGAGGACGTGGAGGGGACAATCACAAGCCCACTTCCACCGTCGACAGTCGGACTGGTCCCAGATGACTTCTGCATCGCACATGACGGGACTGCTTAAATGACAACGCACCCGACAAACATGGTGATTCGAATTCCACCCAACGGCGGCGAGGGTGTTGTAATTGCAGGGGGCTTTGCGTCCTGGGATGTCGCATCGGCTACAGCCTGCGCTCTTGGGGTCACTGATACGGATAAAAATATACTTTATGTCACTACAGCGGGAGGTAACGTAGTCCCTATCAATGGGCAGACAGAAGGTGCGAAGATCGTGGGTATCAGAGTGGGAGCGGACTAGTTATACTACCGGCTAGGCTAATGTTTTCTTACTTCCTGAGGGGTGCATGGCGATTTCGGTAATGTGGAGGCGCTATAATTGAACCTGAGATAAATTACTGGCCAACTCGGTCTTATGTCTTTGAAAGGCTCTCTACAATCTCGTTACCATGGCAGGGATCTCAGTCAACTCGTTAGAATATGACAATCATCGCGCACTTAGCCCCCATCTCCTCCTCACTCGGCATACTGGATCAAGAACATGTCGTTGAGAACAGGTACTGAGTTAGCTATAGCTGTATGGAGACCCAGACTGCCAATCTTTGAAGCCTTTATTTATCAACTTCCCTAAAACACATCAAATAGGTTTCAATTGAGTGAGGAGACTGCAACCAACGCCATCTCGTCCAGCTCGACCCTGAGAGTCTCGGTATCAGGCGACAGATGCTGGAACGCCATGTTCAGAGAAAACCGTAGTATGTAGTAGAACAACATCGTGAATAGTGCTGCGAGACGTGCATTGAGAGGAGTGCTTTCAGTCGCGAGACCCAAAACAGGTGCAAATAGACTGCGCCATCGGCGTAGGTGTTCCAGAAGCTGTGGCTGTTCTGCTTGGGCACTGACCATCGACTCGGCTGAGGTTTGTCTTCTAGTTCGTTCCAACAAACTGATGACAGCCATTGAGATAGATGCGAGTTGCTGTCGCGCGTAGAGCATGCTCTGGCAGAGATTGGATCTACCCAGATCATCAGCCGCTTGCCGCCCCATCTCAACCATGCCGAGAGACTCGGGTGGGAATGTAAACAGGCGGTCAGGGCAAGTTAGAAACATCTTGATAGTAAACAGATCCACATTAGGCATCTCGTCCATCACGTCAGAAGAGGGCTGGCCGTACTGGTGCATGATCTGCACTCCGCGTACGAAATGCTGTATGGCTGACGTGAAGTTGTTGAGTGCCGTCTCGATACTGATAAACATTTGGCAACACAGTAGTGCGGCCTTTCTGGTAGCCACTTCGTTATCTACTAGTCTCGTGGCGAGAGCTCCGAGAGAGTTAGTGTACTCCTGGATGCCACGTTGCAGCGAAGTCGTCATCTGCTCAGCGGCAGAGCTGCTTCCCCTCTCTTCGTGGACCCTTCGCAGGGTGTTGAGTGATGCGAGAGCATGTTTAATAGCGGGCTCTGAAGCGGCGGCTAATGTGAGACGTGCTTCTTTCTCGTAGGTTGAGCTGTGGGTTGGGACAGGCTTGATGGTGAAGTGTTGGGCGAGGTATAGCACCTCCTCTAGTAGGGGCTGGCAGTACAGTGGGATTTGGGTCCTGGTGGAGGATGCAACGGGACCGGATGCAGAAACCAAGCTAGCGGAGGTCACGATGCGGAAGTTGGACGCATAGCCTTCGCATTTGAAGCGTGCCGTGTGACATCGTATGCACGTTGGCTTGGTCTCGTCACATTTGACTCTGCGGCCCCTTGAGTAAGGTTAGTTTGTCGGTGCTAGAGTAATGTGAGGCCGATTATACAGACCTACAGGTAATGCAGCCTGTAGAGGACTGCCCTTTGGACACGCGCTTACGTTTGCCGGAGACATCTGTAGGCTGCATGGCTGAACTGAGGTCCTTCACCGGATGCACCTAGTACAGTTTATACGTACGGCCGCTGTCACTTTGTGGAATAAAAGCACCGATGACCTCGTAATAGTTGCTGTATCTGGTAAGAAACAACGATATGTCGTTGCACCGGGTTATTTCAATGTTTATCTCCGCTTGTATCCTTGCTACTGCAATAAGCCGGCGCTAGGCCCTACCTGGATACAACATCGAGACAGCCAATCATGTTCCCAAGATAAGATCTCTCTCAGCTTATTAGTCTCTGGCTCGATGCAACCATAATTTGCATCAATTGGGCCGTGCCGTCATACATATTATGATTAATGATATAACTGGTTAAAGGATTACAGGGTAAAACTTAGGTTTCGGCTGTAACCGCAAGGTCGATATGTGTCAGGCTGACCTACCAAGGGGGTGCAATAAAACCTAGGACCTCCATCTTAGGTGATAAAAATCTTTGGGTAAGCTTAGTTTAATTTTGTATAATTTTATATAGATTTAGAGAATCTTAGACTAAGTAATTTTGGCAACCTAATCCAACGTCAAAAGTCTTCTTGCACCCCGGGGCCTACACAGGCAGCGTCTTAGAACAGGATTTTCGATCCCAGTCATGCAATATACACATGCATGCGAATTGTTTCACAACCAAAGGCCGACAAACACTCTCAGCCCCTTATCTAAACTCCGTACAGGGCTACAAAAGGCTTCTTTAAGCCAGATGTTAAGTCAATGGAACAAAACTTGCATCCCGCTATCTCAAGTACTTCCATCTCTTCATACCAGCACTGCTGTCCCGACGTCATACTTCTTCTCTGAGGACCATGGCTCCCCAACTCCTTTGGATAGGCCTCGGTAACATGGGCCGTGTAAGAGCCTCCGTTCTGTATCGGTCATTCTACCTACTCATTCTATCTCCAGGGAATGTGCTTGAACCTCGTGCAGAAAGGTTCTCTAGGCAAACCACTTCTAATCTACAACCGTACTCAAAAGCGATGCGACGAGTTCGTGACCCAAGTCGGTTCGGCCAATGCCAAGACGTGTACCTCATTGAAAGAGGGTGTCGGTTCATCTGACATTATTTTCTCTTGCTTGAGTTCAGACTCCGCTGTAGAGAATATATATGAATCCATGGTTAAAGAGGGCGACGTCCGCGGGAAACTATTTGTTGAATGTTCCACCATTTCGCCGGAATTAGTTGACAAGATCGCGAAACTTATGATTGATCACGTAGCAGAGTTTGTGAGCAGCCCAGGTATGCACATTTTCCTGATAAAACTTTCGCTGGTCTTCATTTATTGATATTTCATATAGTCTTTGGTCCGCCGCAAATGGCCAGCAGTGGTACCCTTATCTTCTCAACTGCTGGCGCCAAGTCATCAATTGAGAAGATGCGGCCATACATCAAAGGTGTAATGGGACGTGATGAGATCTCTTTTGAAGATGAGCCGCATAGCAATGGGGCGAAATTCAAGCTCATCGGCAACGCATTCGCCCTCAATGCCATCACACAAATTGCCGAATCATTGACGCTGGCCGAGAAATCAGGCATTAGTCCAGCAATGGTCAACAAGTTTGCTGGTATCATGTATGGAGGAATCTACTCCGTCTATTCAGGCCGAATGCTCAGAGGCGAGTATTGGACTAGAAGTGAGCCATACGCCTCGGCCGACATTGCGATGAAGGATATCAAGCATCTGTTGGGATTGGGCCGGGAGGCGAACATGGCGCTGAAGAATTCTCAGACTGGTCTTGTGTATCTCCAAATGGCAATGGAGAAGTCGCCGGGAGATCAGGTTGATGTCAGTGCGATTTACGGCGCCGTTCGTAAGGCGAATGGGCTCGAGTTTGAGAATATTCCTTAAATGTCGATGACACGATCTGGCCAAGCTCAAAATGATCTGGATTTCGCATGGATTTATTTAGGGCAAGGTAGAGCAGGGTAAACATAGTAGCTTATTCTTTCCATAAACTATGGCAAGGCTCGTGAGTACTGATCTTTTTACTATGTAATAATGTCCTTTTTAACCTGCTATTAGCTCCGCCAGAAGCCGCATACTCCGTCTCTTAAGCAGCGACACTAACATTATGTGCACTTATTATCGTATCCGTCCTTCGAGGTCTCATTTGTAAGTAATAAAGGATGCCAGTTGAGAGAGTAATGGAGCATTGCAAAGGAACAGCTATTACACTTGGATATCCTCGGGGAGCAAAAAAACACCGGACCTTAATATAGGGTGTAAAAATAAACTTAGCAAAGAGCCTCCTAAGCTTAGGCTAGATTTACCTAAATATTTTTATTACTTAGGGTCAAGGGTCTGTGTTTTCTTTCCTCCCCTAGGATGTCAAGACCTTTGCACTTAGATAAGTGGGGATTAATCCCTACATGGCTTGAACATCGAGCTAGCCAATCATACATCTAGAAATAAATCTTGCTGATAGATAACCCAGTGTCAGCGCCGATGCAACCCATTCCCTATCACGCTATCAGCCGAGTGCGGTTGTTGTCCGAGTGCGAAACCGTTCCTTGAGAGAGACAATAATCAATGTCATACGTGGTAATGTATATAACGCACTTCTCACTATTGCACTTGTTAGTGCCATTACGTGGACAAACATTGATCCGGCGTCATCGCTCATGTATATAGACATCGCACCTCTAGTTAGTAGTCCTCTCCCCTCATCATGCATCAACTAGCTCATTCTTATAGCTTACTATCCAAAATCATCGCAATCAATACCTCCAGACACTAGAACCGGAAAACGTTTGCGCATAGTTAATGATGGCATCACCGAAAGTCTTGATCATGATGAGTGACGCGGGCCATGACCCCACTGGCACGTTTAACAAATCGCTTTGACATCGCGAAACTGACAGAATTTACAGAAACGGCTATCCCTTATGCTGCTTTCAAAGAAGCAGGGTTCAAAGTCCACTTTGCTACTGAGACTGGAAAGACTCCGGAATGCGACAAGAGGATGATGGAGGGCATTACTGGGAAACTTCTGGTAAGTGAGCCGACCTGATGTCGGTCCAATTCTTGCCGTAAACGCTTGTAGGGTGCAAAAGCTGATGTGGTTAAAGAATACAAATCCATGCTCGAGTCAGACGAGGCTCGTCATCCGCTATCATGGACTGCGCCTGGTTTCTCGCTCGACCAGTATAACCTCGTCCTCTTCCCCGGCGGACACGACAAAGCTGTGCGACAAATTATCGACTCCGAGGAAGTGCACAAGCTGATGCTTGATTACTTCCCCAAGACGAAGAAGCCGAGCAACAAGGCCGTAGGTGCGATCTGTCATGGCGTCATGGTGCTGTCGTCTGCTAAAGGCAGCGATGGTAAGAGCGTGCTTCACGATTGTACCACGACTACACTACCTGGTGTCTTTGAGAGCTCCGTCTACTGGGCGACTAGGGCTTTTCTCGGTGATTACTACAAGACATATGGCGCTGGTAGTGAGAACACGGAAGATTCTGTAAGCTCTGGCATTAGATTGGGCTCGTCGAGTGAACATACTGACTCTCTCAGGTCCGCCACAGCCTCGTTGATGATAGTAAGCAGTTCAAGGGAAGCTATAGTTTTAATGCGTAAGTTATGCCCATGCTATCCGCTCATGATTGTGCTCTCCTAATCGGTCAACTGTAGCTTTGTTGTCAAGGGTGACGAGTATAACTATGTCTCTGCAAGATGGCCTGGCGATGCAGACCTATTCGCCAAAGCCTTGGTAGACATTGTGCGAGAGTCACAGTAAAAGTGCTATGGTATGATTTCTTAACAACTTTTGCTTGCTGGAACCAGTAAGGCTGAAGGAATGGCCATATCAAAAGTTTGTTTTATAAAAGATATGGGCGCTCGCAAAACCCAAGTATCTAAAGTATCAATTCAACAGACAAGGATAATTAGCTATATTTAGTTCAGGCTTAAACACTTTCTTCTCTAGGTAAGTGCATTCATCATACTGTTGGGAAGCTAATTTTATATTCTGCCTACATTACAGGGATTCTGGCTTACTTAACAACAGGCCGCATGGACGAAAAGACCAACCAACAGTCTTGGCATGCATGAGCTGAACAGCCAACAGCGAACATTTAATTAAAGGATGTTTCGTATTTAGCCATTATATATACCCTGTTTGAGAGGAGTTCTCCCCCCTCTTTCTTCTTTACTTCTGTGGCCACGGATTCCGCCCCCAAGAAATTACTTGCTGCAATGGCCACGCCAATTAACACAAGCAGTGCACAGTCAGTGGATGTCCACTTATCCGCGCAGAGAGATGCCGAGACTAGACCAGAGATCGCCGAAAAGACGGCATTGATGGAGGTTTATACAGCGACAGAAGGCGCTGGACCTGGCGTTGGTGGTACTGGGACAACTCACCTACCACTTCGAAAGTCCTCCCCTCCTCGGATTTTGAGAATTGGCACCCCTGCGATGCTTCTGGTCATTCCTCTGACATACATTAGTAGGAAACACACTTCAAATCTTTTCCCCAGGCAGTACCACTAACCGCAGTCATAGTTCTTCTGGCAATCGTAGCCTCACTTCATAACAAGAAGAAAAGCTCCTTCGGTGAGGATACCCTTGAGGCTTTACAGCTGGCTGCAACTCTCTGGCCTATCTCATTCGCGGCGGTTATCGGGCCGTTTCTCAAGACTCTTGCTTTGTTCAGCGCTGAACGAGGAACGACCCTTGGCTCGTTGGAGTTTCTGTTGACTGGCCAGACTACAGTATCAACGTTGAAAAATCTCTTTACCTTGAGGATTCTTCGCATATGGACATTTTCTATTGCCGCATTATGGTGTTTAAGCCCTTTGGGCGGACAGGCAGTTGTTCGATCGCTCGACTCGCGCACGAATACGCAGAATACAAACATCCCTGCTGCGCATTACTTCTCGCAGGTACCCCTAATGGCTACCAGCGAGTACGCATCGACGGGGTTTGAAGGAGATATAAACGCGTTTGCTGGTGGCACCAGGACAGCGTCAGCGTTAAGCGCATTTCGAAGGACAGTTCTCGCTGCATTATCTGCATCTGAGATATTGCTTTCACATGCCAATAACATGTCAAGTCCCGAGTTCGAAACTGTTGTCAAAAAGCTAGGAGGGACGCCCCGGGCAGTTCGCCTGGGCCAACAAGATCAATGGCAGAATGTCCGCATTCCATTTATGGAGTATCTCCCAGACTACGACGATGGTAATCCAATGGCATGGACGCCGGTGCCGTCAAATCAAATTGTCCCATACTCTTCCTTTATGGGTGTTCCCATTCGCGGGGGGTCATTTTCTCGGGTGGGCAATTCCAGTATGGTATTGCAATCGCGATATCAGGTCCTTAAGTGCGGCGAGGAATTTGACGGCCGCCCTTGGCTACAACTCCAAGATTCTGAAGAAAAACCAAAGGTCTTTTGGCACAGAACGAATTCAACATCTTACGGGTCACTATCTGATCAGGAATCCCTGTTGAACTCCTATGCTAACCTTGGGACCCGCCCAAGTATGTGGTTCGACCTCGTCAACGACAACCTCACCTGGTATCATATATACCCAACTCGAAACCGACTCGAGCCCGAATCATACCTACAGATGGTTGTTGGGGGCGACTGTCCGACGGGCTGGGGAAAGTCAACACCCACGCTTCGCGTGTGCAACGTTAGTACCTCAAATGTTGACGCTACCGTAAACTGCACGCGATCGGGCGAGTTCGGGGATTTGGAATGTCGAACCACGCAGATCCGCAGGACGAAAGATTCAAGGTTCTCCTCAAATTTAACTGACCTCTCTGACGCGTCACTTGCCCAAGGGATATTTTTCGAAATGCCGTTTACAACGGCATCGTATACGGAGGGGGAACCAAGCTCTCTCGAGAAATTCATCTATGACCCTCTAAGAATGTACAGTGACATAGACGATCCCGTTTGGCCTTATTTTGCAGGCTGTTTCACAAACATATCCCGAGCACACTTCGAAGGTAGGCTTTCGACAGCATTGAACACGTTCTTAATGGCGACATACAATAGCACTGTTCTTACAGGTGCTGACGGAACTACGCTTTCTGGGCGTAACGACCTTTGGCATAATACCACCGCAACCTGGACCGAATTCACCGAGAAGCAGTATACCATGAATGCCGCATGGTTCTGTGTTTCTGCGATATCAACACTCATATTATTGGCTTGTACCATAGCCAACATTGTCATTCGCCAAATTATTGTGGCTCCTGACTTCCTTGAAAGCATTGACGGGCTGACGCGAGACTCTCCTTACATCAAGATTACTGGTGATTCTCCCTACACGAGAAGTGGCGTCAGTGCAGGAGATCGACTTCTTGTAACAAAGAAAATAAGGGTTCAAATACAGGATGTTCAGCCCGACATGGATCTTGGAAAGATTGCTCTTACTACAGAGGTAAGGGATGCAAAGCTTGATCAGATGAGGATCTACTGTTAGCTATAAGTTTTTCCTTAAGGGTTATAAGTACAGGTTATTAATCTGCCTCTATGTTATATAAAAACTTACCAGATAGTTCTCATATTCCTTAAATATCTATCATATCAGAACCACAAGACTGCCCGATGTATGTCTCCAATAACTCATCAAATAGGAAGGACACATCAAGACTTAGGACCTTAAATCCCTTGAATAGAAGTGAGCTGGAAGTATCACTGCTACTTAATAAATTAATTCTTTGCTAAAGAGGCTAAGTAATCGGCAAAGAAGTAATCCAGTGCATCATCCCAATAAGCTGGACCCAATGCCCTGTCTTGTACAACCACGTTGGCATCATGGGGTATCTCTAACCAGTCTCTCTGGTTGGCCCTGACAAAGTCCGGATCCCGAAACAGCTTCCTTACATAGAGAAATACTTGACTTTCGTCTTCAGTCAGGATTGGCTTTACATCCGCAGGGCAATCATATGGACACGACTCTTCAGAGAAGTCGAGTTCGATCTGGTTCATGGTGTTAGTCTCGCTCGATTCAGAATCGTCCCAGAACTCGAGAAACCTGAGCTGGGAATATTGCGGCTTCTTGAGCTTATTTGTTAGCTTGACCGTGCCAGACTTGAGGTCATCCCAGAATGAGAGAAAGCCAAGCTTGGAAAGCTGGCGTTGCGATTTATGAGTGTCAAGTTGGCGAAACATGAACTCGTCGTAAGCAATCAAATGGAGTGGGCTGATTATGGCGCCGAACGCATTGAAGACTATAATACCATCGCTCTGAGGCACGTGCTCGACACATAACAATTTATAACAAAGGATAATACCTCGGCGTAGAAAGCGAGAACGTGATTCTTGCCAGCGGTAGTTGGGAGAGGGCCCATGATCGTTAGTGATCCGGGCAGTCCTGCCAATCCAGGGCAGGTCTAAGAGAAGAGGCCCTAGTAGCAGTGCGTGGAACGTACTTCCCATGAGGTATAGGTGTTTAATCGATACAATATCAAGGATGCATGACTTGTGCCAACAAAGCTGTTTAGAGTCTAGTGCTGCAGTAATATTCACCGCAACGACTGTATCATGGGTGCCAATTATGCGACGAATCGAGAGCTCACCAGGGCTCTCCGACATCGTTTCTGTATAAGGGCTACCCATGCGATGGAAGTTGAAAATGTCGGGAAGAAAAATTGCTGACATGGTCTTCCCAGGATATCGCTCAACACGTCCGAGGATCGGGTTCCAGTCAGAATTATGGAAGACATTGACCAACGCTCCAAAGTCAGCAGCTGATATGTCATCCATAGTTTCGAAGTGAAACTGACTATCCACGTTGTATGCGAAAGCCACAAGTGGACCATAGAATCGCTCGCTCAACGGCCCAGCTAGAGCAAGGACTGTCTCATTGAAACCACGGAGGTGGCCTTTCAGTTCATTCGAACACTTCCAGGAAGCAGTTTTGACCGCGTGCCCGAGAGTTTTTCTTTGCGTAGCAGTATCCCGACTGAGAGCACGAACAATTAGGTTATAATGATCTGCACATTTATATTGTCCCTTGGTCGCTGCCTTCCAACTGTCGATAGTCGAATGCACAATCTCGAGTTCATGAGCCTCATTTGGGTGTTTCTTGAAAACTCCCCAGCAGAACTCAGGACTTGATGCCTCATAGGGAAATATCATGACCCTGAAATGGTCCTTCGATGGTCGCGGTTCACTACAAAAAGATGATAGCTTCCTGCAGACCGGCTTGTGCATATCCCAATCACTGTATTGGCAGTCGGCTGAGCAGTACTCGGCATCATGGCACCCAGAACATCTGAGCGATCCTGTTTTCTGACAGACGATACATATGACAGAGCTCTGTCTTGGCTGCCGCTATATCGCACGGTGCAAGATCCTGAGACAAGCTCGGCCGCCTCCCACTCTCACGCCGATAGAAAGACTGGGAAACAGGCACCGTCATGACGTGCGTGGTCAGAGGAGGGCTGGACATATTAAATGCGGCTTTGTTTATGGGTAAATGAGAAAGGTGCAGAAGGATTGGGAAAATTAAAGACGCGTTGTCTGGCTCCTCAAAAGCTGTGCGGAGATAGCAAATCAGGCTTGGATACAACAACCAACAACAGCAGCTGATAGGCTGAAGACAAGCCACAACTGCTAGATCCCCGGCGTGAACACTAACAATTAATCATAGCCTGACATAAGAGAGTTGCAATTCTTTAGGGCTTAGGATCAATAATAAGATTTCCTTAGTTAAGAACCTTGCGAATTTTCCCGCAATGCCTTATTATATTCCTAGATATTTATAGTTGACTTTTATCGGCCTAATTTAACCCATTTATGAGACTAACAAGGTCGCCGCCATCATACTCAATTCCAAAAGAACTCAGTAAATTTGTAGCAGCCGTCTCACCCGTAGCAAAAGCTCCGTGAACGCAGCCATTAGCAACCAAAGTGCAATGCTCGCCGGCAAACTGCAGACAGCTATGTTTGTGATTCGTCAAAGCGTCAGTGAATAGGCTGGGTTCATCACCGACCTTGTCGGCCGAGTACGTTCCAAAACCAGCCAATGGATCCTGAGTCCATTTTGTGCACTCGATACTCACAAGTTGAGGTAGGGCCTTGTATGGCTCAGTACGGTAAAGATTGAACAGCGGCCGGAAGAAGCTATACAGTTCCTCATTACTCATAGCTTCGACCCGCTGCGTCAAGGGTTCGGCAACCTGGACACATAGCTCCTTCTTGCCCGACATGAGCCAGGTGTTAACGGTGACAGTAGGATGGGCTAGGATGCCATCTGTAACAAGCCCTTCTTCCTGGTGTTCAGGGGGTGCCGGGTAGTATATAAGCTGGTCATGGTCCTTGGTCCAGAAGACCTCGGTAAACTCGAAGAATACCTTGCCCAAGGCGCCATAACTGAATCGATTGATTCCCTCACTTATATCAGCGGGAAGGGCGGGCGAAAATGAAATCAACTGACGACGTAGAACACCCAAAGGCACTGTCACAACGACAGCATCAGCCACCAAACGCTCTTCCTCGCCCTGGTCGTTCTGGCAGGTGACGACGGCAGGTGAGGCTCCATCCTCGCTCCACTGAACATGGCTGACATGGTGATTTAGGTGAATAGAGTCGAGTATTGACTCAGCTGTCCACCCAACGATCTTCTGATAGCCACCATGAAGAACGTAGAGATTACGCTCGGTAACAAAATAGCTGAGGTGTTTGGAAGATGCTACGGAAGTACTTGTGCCTATCCAGAGCTCTATCTATAGTATTGTTAACATGTGCTCCTTAAACGTTGCGGTAGGGCCTTAGAAGACAAATGCCTTTCAATAGACCTTCACTGACCTCTCTAGTAGCTTGCGGGGCCCAAAGGCGCTCATCTTCAGTGATGAGATCGTGCTTCTTGACAAATGATCTTACTAACTCGTCGACGCTCTTGTCCTCAGCATCCGGATTATTCTTATAAAACCACTCACAGTAATCGGCGAATTCATCCGCCACTTTCTTGGCTTTGAATTGAGCGCCGGCTTTACCGTAAGGGGTGTAGTACAAAGGGGCCCCGTCATCGTAGTAATAGTCGACTCCCAGCTTTGGAATCAACTTGGTCAATTTATTTTGCGACGTTTCATGCATCCAAGCGGCACCTTTAGAGGAAAAGAAACAACAAACGTTAGCATATCTCATGACGACGATGGCAAGTTGTGCCCTTAGAAGGAACGTATGTGTTGACATACCTACACCGGCATTTGACATGCAGGTGTGATAAGACGGCACACAGCCCAAGCTCTGAGGTCTGCAGCTTACTGTTAACCACATGTGTTGTCGGACTAGTACGTACCGAGATCACGCGTCTTCCCGGGCTGGCTGCTGGTGCAGATACGGCCACCAATACGGTCACGGGCCTCGACGACTACAACATGGAGGCCGTGACGGCGGAGTACCGAAGCAGCTCGGAGCCCGGAAATACCAGCGCCCACCACGATGACTTTCTTCGGTGGCTCGAGGCTTGGAAGAGGGTTACCTCCTCGAATTCGAGCCTTCTCATCAGCGCCAGTGATGACAGCTTGTTCGAGAAGGCCCTCAAAATTGGAGCCACAATTGCTTGGTTTTTCCAAGACGTTGGGTATAAGTGTAGTAGCCATGTTGCGCGTTTGTTTTGGATAGTGTCAGATAGTAAGATAACTTGAGTTTGGGGTCAGGATTGGACTGGGGTGCTTTGTGTTTGCCGTTATCGAAGTGCCAACCCCAGGCGATATGAAAGGGGCCCTTAAATCATGGTAACAGTAGTTGGGGAAAGGGGCATCATTAGGGACCAAGATTCGGCTAAGTGGCAGCCGCGTCATTCGCATGAATGCTCTTATCAAGATTATCAAACAGCTAAGCCATAAGAAGGAAGTTAATGGAGACGAGTGTCTGTTAGTTTAATCGTTATCTGGTAAGATTGCGGGGAAATCTGATGAAGCTCGATGCCGAGTCCCGAGATAGTGATAACACTCAGCCTGTCAGGCCCGATGAGGCAAGTTCTCCGCCCACAGTGAGCCCTGGCCGTATTGCCGGCTTATACTAACCCAAGCAAGCCATAAATATTCAATTTGCAGCGACTGCTACCGATCGACGACGAGAAACACTGCTTTTGGAGGCATCACAATCTAAACCAATGAGGTGTTAGTTGGCCCGAACTTCCGAAGATATGAACATTTCCGCTTATTGCCCAGGCCCTCTTTTAATTCATTAATGGCCTTCATGGCCTATCTGATAGTGATACCGAAGCCAACACCGTGCTCATCACAACTCTGATCTTTCAAATAATACTCAAGCCAAACAAGCACCATGGAGTCTCAAACGACCGACCGTGGAAGCGAGGATATTATTGGAACGCAACGCATTCTCGTCTCTGAAGGACACCGAGTCACGCTCAACCCCCAACCGACCAACTCCCCCAACGACCCTTTGAACTGGTCGCCATGGCGCAAATACTGGCATGCATTCCTCGTGCTCTTCATTGTGGGCTTAACTGCTGCCACCAGCAACTCCGCTGGCAGTGCTTCAGATGCGCTGCTGGCGAAAGGTATCAGCGACAGCACTGAGAACACAGGTGCTGGTGTTTTATTCGCCGGCATCGGTTACACGACACTCCTCCTCTCCCCACTGCCCGCCTTGTATGGTCGTCGCAGCACATACCTCATCTGCCTCCTCTCGTCCATTGCTGGGAGTATATGGTTCGCCAAGACGTCGCACTCTGCCGATGCTATTTGGAGCCAGCTCTTTGTCGGTGCCTCTGAGTCATGTGCCGAGGCTGCCGCACAGCTGTCGCTCTCGGAGCTGTTCTATAGTCATCAACGCGGTATGGTCTTGGGTCTCTATATCCTCGCCACCAGTGTTGGGACTTTCCTTGGTCCGTTGTTTGCTGGCCTTATCACCGATAGTGGTCTTGGCTGGAGCTGGATTGGCTGGCTTGCTGCCATCATCAGCGTGGTAACCTTTGTTGTCTTCCTATTTGGTTTTGAGGAGACAAGCTTTTGTCGCAGAGCTATTCTCGAAGGTATTCGCTTATCCAGTGCCAATGCAGAAGCTCCCAAGATGCAAAAGGTCAACTTCGGAAGCGACAATGCATCAGAAATAGGCGAGCAGGTCAGCTCGATTCAGGACGAACCCAAGACATACTGGCAGCGGATTGCACTCGTGACACCATCGCCCACGCTCATAGGCTTTGGTTTTAAGCAATACTTTTCCTCGCTTCTTTCAACATTCCGAGTTTTTACCTTCCCTGCTGTTCTCTATGCCGGCCTACAATGGGGTGCACAAGATGCGTGGTTGACCTTTTACCTTACTGTCGAGGAGGATAACTATTACGATGCCCCTTGGAACTACGGCGATACCTCGGTGGCATTGATGAATATACCTACTCTAATTGGTGCTGTTATTGGCTGTTTCTATGGAGGTTGGTTCTCGGATAAATTTGTTGAGTGGATGGCACGCCGTCGAGGTGGCATAAGCGAAGCTGAAGACCGACTATGGCTCATGTATCCGGCAGCCATAATCAATCCTGTTGGCCTTATTGTCTTTGGCATTGGGTCTGATCAAGGCTGGCTTTTCCCTAAGCTATGGGCTGCTTATATCGGTCTTGGCTTTATAGGTTTCGGCTGGGGATGCGCAGGAGATATTGGTAAGTCACAACTCCATTCTTATACAATTACGATGACTTCTGCTAACCAAAATGCCAAGGTATGAGTTACCTTGCCGACTGCTACCCGGATATGATCTTAGAGGGAATGGTAGGTGTGGCTGTGATTAACAATAGCATCGCCCTTGTCTTCACCTTTTGCGCCAGTATCTGGATGGACGCTCAATCTCTCACTTGGGTTTTCACTATCATTGGCCTATTGTCTTTCATGTTCTTTATGACAACTGCCCCTATGCACTATTGGGGCAAGGCAGCTCGGCGCTGGACAGCACCTATGTACTGCAGATTTATTGAACATAGGGATGGGCTTTGACAGGGGAAGTCCTACTACGCAGTAAAACTGTTTGTTGTTTTCATGTCGTCAGTCGATCTAAAGTGCAAAAGACTTTCTAGGTTGGCCTTCTCTCGTTCAAGACTTTATCTTAAGCTTCTAAGATATCTAACATGTCCAAGCCACCAGGCTGCTCAATGTAGGTCTCCCACAACTCATCAAAAGATAAGGGCACATCGAGACTATTTAGCCCTTGGCCCTTAGATCCATACAAGCCAAAGTCAAGTGGCGTTGCGTCTTCAGAATAGGTAGAGATGGTCGTCGATGGTGACCAAATCCCATACGAGACTAGCAACTGCGTCAAAATATCCAGTAACTTGGCAGCCATCTTGGAATGATCTTTAACATGATCCAGCTTCTTCATAACCTCCATCAGCTCAGATAATTGCGTCTGTACGTCTTGGTTACAGCAGATATCAGTAGTGAGAACAAGTGCCCCAATGAACATGTGGAAGATGGTGCCTTGGATCTTCATGAAATCGGCAGAGTGCAACATATCTATCATGCTCATGCCTCGCTGCGAAGAAAGAACAGCTCGAGCAGCCTTAAGACTGGCCTGCCGCGAGAACGCATGTAGAGCCTTGTTGATGCGCCCGGGAAGGTAGGGGAAATGTAGCCCACAACGAAAAATGTTGATCAAAAGGTTGATCAATAGTCGCTGCATCGGAACGTGGGGATAGTTTCGGTCAATCTTTTTAGTCTCTTCAGACTCTCCCAATTCTGCCTTGAAGAAATCAGGTAGCTCGTAGAGCAATGATTCGAGTTTTGCATCGAGTGAAAGGATCAGCTCGCATGATGCTTCGCTTGGATCATGTGGCATCAGATCTGAAATGCAGCGAACTACCTCGGCGACCTTGACGCGTTGAAGGTTGTACGACATAGTGGTTGGTTGTGAAAGAGGCCGCTGCTTTTGATGGGAGCTATCGAGGTCGTCATCATCAATATGTCTTGGAAGGTTGGTACTGATGAGGTTTGGCTGGATGAGATATGTAGCTCCAGACGTTCCTAGGTCCAGTCAGCACGTCAACATCGTCTTCAGTGATAGTTACTTACCTTCTGCTTTTGAGGATGCCCAGTCAGTCGCCGTGAGGTACCACCAAACTCTTCTCTTTATCTCTTGTGTTATCAGGTCCGTATCAACCTTGGAATGGCCCCGTCTAACCGATATCCGGTCAACAACATGAAGTCCAAGGCTATGAGAAACAGCGACAGCTTCAGCAATTAGGACACGGTACCGCGGAGAGAAGGTTTCGGTATGATGGATGCCAAAGCTAAGGAGAATCAATGCCTGGACGTTTTCGAGAGTGTGATCTCCTCGCCGACGATGCTGCTCGAGGCAGTCCATCGCCATTCGGACGTAGGCGGCGAATAACTCGAGTCTTTCCTTGAGTATTGGAATTGCGGTCGTCAAGTCACCATCCACAGGCTCAAGGATTGTCGCCAATGCAATGACGGATAATATCGAGGCGAGTCCTCGAGGTGCAGTCGTTGCAGAAATATTGATGATCTGGTCATATGCCTCGTTTATAAGAGTGCGTGCGTGGGGCTCGTAGATAATGTTCTGGACATGGCCCAAGTATTGGAAGTATACTTGAAATAGACGCATAGTCTCCCATTTGGGAGGGAGTTGTATGTGGCGAGGTTCGATTATTTTCTGAGATTTGTAGTCTGCTGAGATCGATATACTAAGCTCGTGCGTGAGCGCACGATACTTACAGAGGTTAGAATAGAAAACATTCTGCAGAATGGTGGCTATTATAAAACTTACCAAGAAGCTATCATTAACCGAATACTTGGTAGCTTGCATTTGGTCTTCAGGAGGCATCGACTCAGCGTCAATGGAAGCGGGGTCTTGGGTTTGCGAGACGCTGGGAACGTTGAATCGAATGGCATTCAGCTGGTCGCCAATGGGAGTCGATATTACGACATTGTTGCTTCGCTTGTTTGGACGGAGGCAATCCTCGATCTGGTCTAACCTCGACAGTATGTTCAACAGTGTTGAAGAGTCTGACTCTTGAGGCAAAGACCTTTTGACCGCTCGGTTAGGAGGCAGGTCTTGCTCTGTGCACTCAACCGAGCGAGCAGTGCAATTCACACATGGCTGCTTGCGATCACACTTGAGCTTTCTCTGGCGACATGAGAGACATGCATTTTTCTGCGCTCCTGGTGCCATTGTGGTTGTACCTGTAAGCAGATGTTCGGACCCGCGGATCCGTCACGATCCGTCAGCTCACGGTAGATCGTCGGGATAGGAGTGGAACCAATCACAACCACAAAATTCTTGTTGAGTCCGGTCCGTGGCCACTGAACATCTCGGATCCGTTCTGCAAATTGTATCATTAGGTTTAGTATTTATAGCAATGCTTACAGTCTGAACATTTCAATGTCTCAGAAACTATTACAGAACCATTTCGTTTTAATCCCAAAGCCAAGATATCTTACTCCCAAGTCACATCATAGCCATCACCATGCCCGACATTGACTTCAACGCTATAGCGGCTGCAGCCAGTTTCGACAACTTCCGCGAGGCTCCAATTTTGGATACTCTCGCCAATGATTCTCTGCTTTCTCCCAATTCCAAGTTAGAACAAGCCCTCGCCAACTCAGAAGCCAAGGGTCTTCCTCCCATTAGCGTCACCCCAATGTCTGGCCAGCATCTATCTATCCTCACTCAACTCATGGGCGCCAAGTCAGTGCTAGAAATCGGTACGCTTGGCGGTTACTCAGCTATCTGCTTTGCCCAAGGCGGCGCCCAAGTAACAAGCATTGAGATCGATCCTAAGCACCGCGACGTGGCACTCGAGAATGTGGCAGGTCTTGATGTTGACGTTATGCTCGGAGCTGCGCTTGACGTTCTACCGAAGCTGGCAGAAGAGAAACGGCAATTTGACATGGTCTTTATCGACGCTGAATTTGAGGATCATATTGAGCATTTCGACTGGGCTATTAAATTGACCCGGCCTGGAGGATGTGTTTTCTTCGACGACGTGGTGGCGGCCATGTTCGTGAATGGCGAGGTAAAGCCTGGAGCGGATTCCATCTTGACGCATATTGGAAAGGATCATAGAGTCAAGGCTGCACTGATGCCCAACGTGGCGTGTCACCCCATGTTGCCCACGCCTATCTTTAATGGCTTTGTATTGGCTCTAGTTAACGAGTACTGATTAAGATGGTAGTGGAGTTCGCTGCGACAAGTACCTACCATTAGTTAACACTATAATATACATTCTTACCGCTCTTTTACACTTTTCTCTTCTGTTTGGAATATGTAATAATGCTCCAAAAGCGGGACAATCAGCCTAGCGTTAGCTCTCGATCAAACCATTCTAGTCCTAAAGCCGCCAGTAATTATTCCTGGTATGTGGGCTCATTATAGCGAGTACCTAGACCACGAGCGAGTCCGAGAATATGCTAAGCCCCCTTAAGCCTTACCCTTTTAAGCTCACATGTCATCAACGATCCAAGCCACATTCCTTCGGGAGGCATCCTACGAAACAAAGGTACTTTTTCACAGCCCTAACCGGACACTTCAGACCTTTATATAAAGTGTATTCGAGCCAGAAAAAGGCTTAACTATACATTGATCCTCAATTCACATTCTGTGCTTGCCCTTTGCAACTTACAGGCTCGATTGTTGGCCCTGTACTCAAGCCGGGTTATGCGACTTGTATAAAAGCTGTGACCTCAGGTACCCCGGAAAAGCTTTTCTCCTACCGCCACAGTCTGCCTTGCCTTGCCGAATTCCGGTCAGCTCATAAGCCCTATAAATAAGGTGCAGCAGAATACGAAAATAACTCTCGCACCTCCTCGACTTATTCATTTCAAGGCTGAACAAGATGGCTTCTAACCTCTACCCTCACAGAGGGTTCATGCTGGATACTGGCCGAAAGTTCTTCCCCGTCAAAGCTATTCTCCATTTGTTGACGCTGCTTCACCAATACAACTTCAATGTCTTCCACTGGCATATCTACGATGCGGAAAGCTTTCCTCTGCTCTGGCCTGGGGGCGAGGGCCTGACGAATGCAAGTGTCAAATATAGCCAGACTCACACGTTCTATACGCCTACCGATATCCAGAACATCGTCTCCTATGCTGAGAACCTGGGAATTATGGTGTATCCTGAGACGGACATGCCTGGCCATAGTGATATCTGGTATGTCATACGATACTCCCGCTTCAGCGTTGCAGCGTTATGATCTAACAATACACTATTAGGGGAATATGGAAAAAGAATTTGGTAGTAGGCAAGGCAAGCTTAACAAACCCGGACGCGCAGCTCGACATCAGACCCAACAACAAAGCAGTGTATGACAATATCACCAGCTTGGTATCAACCGTCGACGGGTATTTCGGCTCACCTTACCATCACTTTGGCGGCGATGAAGTCGCATACATGTGGAACACCAAAGACGACAACAAACTATTCAATACGTTTCTGAACTGGCTCAAGACTCTCACTCCCAAGAAATCAGTCATCTTATGGGATGATCCGCTCACCGACTCGGAAAAGAGCATCACTTTGGCAAAGGACTGGATCATCCAAACTTGGCATAAAGGCACCACTCAGAAGATACTCAAAAAGGGACACCGTGTTATTGTTTCGGAGTCTGACACTTTCTACATTGGAAACGCAGATGCGGACAAGATATCCAAATTTGTGTTCCCAAAGGACTCCAAGGTTATGGGCTTCGAAATCGCGTGGTTCACCTCACAGGATGATAGTCCAAGTGACTTGGATCAAGATTGGATTCTCGATCCCTTGAAGGCTGCATCTAAGATCCGGAGAAAGTAAACAAGGGCACGAAGGGTTAAGGAGTAAATGTACATGAGTTAGGCTTGACCATTAATTATTCTATGATTGAGCTTAATATGATAAACCCTATTTGATAGCAATGGTTCTATCTAATATTTATGTATATTGACCTGAAGTTTAAGATGTATGTCTCTCGGACTTCTAGGCATGAACTGGAACGGTTCCGGGCGTTTCGAAACGATGGGCTTCAGAAGTTTCCCAGGTTCCTGGAATCGTCATTGATGAGGCCTTAATCAATCGGAAGGCTAATGTTGTTATTCGCAAACTAGTACAGTCCTCAGATTATGATTTTGTTGTAATATGCCGACCGCGAACCGACAGTCCATAACAACAAATCTTTAGTTCCAAAACAACTGTAATCTCGTTCGGGCAAGATCAGGAAGAGGTTCTTAAACGGGCTTACAGCATATTATCCATCTTTGGGATTCGCTGTGGCTGAGTTAATGAGACAATATCCACCACACTTGTAACAGAAAGCAGTAAACACAAACACCCTCAAGGACACACAGTTAAATCTAATTCTCTCCGTGCTACCCTACATTGGCAAACACAGCAGTCGAGGTGGGTCTTTATGCTTTAATAAGGTCATGGCGCTACCAATGGCACTAAGGATGTGGAACACTCAGGGGTCCAATTACTTTGTGGCGTAGACGTGGGCTTGGCATTAGTAACGACACTATTGGTTTAAGGAAATGAGTTGAGCTCTCCTTGGCCAGTAGCCTCGATGTAACAAAATCTATGCTAAATCCTCTTTCTTTCTTTTTCTTTTCCCCTGTTGTTATCTCTCGCTGGTTATACCTCACCTCAGTCACTCCTTAACAGATCGCAATGCATTCCAATGTTCTATTAGCCTTTGGCCTGTTTATGGCTAGGTCTGCTCTTGCAGGTCCCTGCAAGCCAAGAACATCAGGTATGTACACCAAGTGATTCTTCTTCAGAGACCGACGGTTAAACAATAAATTCTTCTGCAGCTTCGAATACGTTGACAACCACGCTCATTACTGCCGAGCCTACTCCAACCACCATCGCTACTGAGACTACTATTGCGATGTCAGACTCATCCAAGACAACCGCTATCGATAACATCACTACTACAACGTCTGAAGCTGAGAGCAACACCGAGGAAGAGAGTAGTACCATCACTCAGACCGGAACCACGACCGCTACCTCTGAACTCGAAAGCACCACTGCATCATCGGTTTCATCTCAGCTGACGACCACAGAAGGCATCACCGCGACTTCAGAGGCTGAGAGCACTACTAAGGCTGACACCACTACTACTGCTGTCGCTGCCCCAACCTTTAGCATCCTCGCTGGAAGTGCTCCTCTAACTGGCGATATCCTCCAGGCTGATGGTTACCAGGGTAGCTACCCTATGTTCAACCCCTCAGCTAACCCCCTGGATCCACCTTACAGCCCCAGAACATGGGTCATCGAGCCCAGCACCGGCCATATCAAGGACACAGCCAGTGGAAACTATTTGTGCGCCTACTATCTCTTCGTGCAACAGAACGGTGGAGCAGCTTCCATTTCTACCTGTGAGGATGTTCGCAACCCAGGCCCCAACAGCATGTACGGTTATTTGTCCTGTCAAATTGTGAACGGTCAGCTCTCGTGTACAGCTCCCAAGACTGTGTGCACCTACGACGGAGACTACACTTGTGTTACCTCACCTGGCCAAGAGAGCGCCTACAATCAGATCGTTGCGTTGAATAGTGAGGCTAGTGACGCGTCTATCGCGATTTATGAGACTACGCCTAATAACTGGACACCAATGGTGCTCAATGTTCAAGAAGTCTAGGCTACAATGGAGGGATGGACATGACCAGTTTGTATGAGGTTCACTACGTGTATGATTTTGTAGTGTTTTAGTTTTATATACCATATTCTAGGAGTATTTATATAGTAGAAACTGAGCCGCAAACGCTCAAAGAGGCTCACAAGAAACGTTGGATCCAAACCCTTTTACCTCAGACTGTCGAATCAGTCTTTGTATAGCATATCTACAGGAATCATACAGTGGGGCCGGGACCCAGTTCAATGGTAACGTAACTATGGGGATGCGGTCTGTAAGGCTAAGCTTTATGGTGCGAACACAGATAATGAATGGTAACGTAACAACCCGATACAGCGGTACCTTAGACACGGCCATATCCATAGCATAACTTGGTTCAATGTAACCGATAGCAGAGAAAGGTTTAGCTGCCCACATCGGAACAGAAAGTATACATATATCGAGCATCGTAGAGCCGCGTTACAATTCACGGATCGCAATAGAGTGCAGAAGTGAAGTCCATCAGCTGGTCTCGTCAATCTAGCCTCGGGTCTCCCGGAACGCATTTAATCCATATTCTGGAATTATTTCTTTGCTATATTATACCATATACCGATCTGAACATGGCTGAAGGTATCAAAGACGGAGTGTTTCGACGAAACAACACAAAGCCTCCGGCAGACGGACCAGTCATGCCGCTGTTTTCTCTCGCCGGCAAGACCGCCATCGTGTGCGGCGCCGGGCAGGGAATCGGACTAGCAGTGGCCAAGGCGCTCGCCGAAGCGGGTGCCAACGTGGCCATCTGGTATAACAGCAATAGTGGGGCTATTGCAGAGGCTGAAAATATCGAAAGGATCTATAAAGTCAAGTGTACGTATTACGAACCTCGCCGTATATGTTGGGTGTGATGACTGACCTGGCTAATGGATAAATAGGCAGAGCGTATAAAGTTGACATTACCTCGTACAAAGAGGTGGATGAGACGATGGAAAAGACTATCAGAGATTTGAACGGCCGTCTCGACGTGTTCGTGGCGAACTCGGGTGTTTCCTGGGGAGATGAAGCGTTTATCGATTCTGACATTGGGAGATACCACGATCTCGTCAAGATAAACACTGATGGAGTTATCTACTGCGCTCATGCCGCTGGCAGACATTTTCGCAGGCAGAAACAAGAGGGAACAACGATTGACGGGTCTAAGCTGCACAATTTTGAGAGCGGTAGCTTCATCGCCACGGCTAGCATGTCGGGACATATCGTCAATATTCCTCGGCGTCAAGCAGTTTATAACGCTTCCAAGGCCACTCTCATTCATCTTTGTAAGTATCCCGACGATATATCCTCAGCATCTCTGACGAACTGGTCCGCTTAGGCAAGTCCCTTGCGATTGAATGGCTTGGATTCGCTCGTGTCAATAGCGTGTCTCCTGGATTTATCAACACTGGCATATCTGGGCCAATCGCGGAGGAGATCATGAGTGCTATCATGGACAAAGTCCCTATGGGGTAGGTGATCTGTTGGTTGAGAACAAAACAAGTAATAAAGCTAATGTCTCTAGGCGCTTTGGTGAAACAGTGGAGTTGAAAGGGGTGTATCTGTTTCTTGCTTCAGATGCCTCCACATACGTGACCGGAACGGATATCCTTGTTGATGGTGGTTACACTGCTCCTTAGACTTGCTGGACTGTTGCATTCTATCTCTGTTGCAGTACTAAGATGCACTAGTTAATAGCTAGCTGCTGGGCTTCAGCTAGACGAACTTGCTTATGTTCTAGGCCGCGCAGAGAATTGTTGAAAGACTAAGTTACTTTTTGAAACGTTACATACAACCACTGTTTCCTTCTTATTTCCAACCGACCGGTCAATTGCCAGGTCCGGCATTGTAGCACATTGCCCTTGACGCGGCCACTCTGAATAACAAGGCCCGCACAATCGGGTTGTGGATCACATCCCGATTCCTTATCATTTGTCCGCTGCCATTGAGCGCTGTTGTGTATCGCAGCGAACCGATAAATTTATCAGCCATATTCAAAGATTACAACATGGACTATGACTTGATTGCCACGTAAAGTATTCACTTCATGCCTAGTACCAATGTTCTTCTCTTGTGCTGACTTCATGACCTTCCGAACGCGATTCCTGTATATCATTACACTTTCGGGCATTATACGTCATCTTGTCACCTCGGGCCCCGAAAGGAAGCACATGCTAAGCCTCGTTGGGGTGCCTCGACCGATATGAGATCTGTGAGTTGTGGACTCAATCAGAAGTACGGATGGCAAAGTGCCGGGGCTAGACACGTTTGGAATAGCAAGCAAATAGGCCGAACTCTATCGTTAGGTCTCGCGCGCGCTTGCTGATTAACACATGATTTTGATTCATGTGTCTCTGACTTTGCTTAATGGACAACGAGCGCCCTGGTCACGGTTCGGTACGATAATTGCACCGATACTATATATTCGTTGAGATGAGGCCGCGCGGGAGCGCTCTCTGCAAGTCGGAAGGAGGCGAATGGCTCCAGTCGCCCTGATTATATATAGACGGTTGAAAATCCGAGTTGGCACATTCGATCATCACCAGTCTCACCTCTCCAGCTTCGCAATGCGCTTCCTATCGCTTTCTTCAACTATCCTGCTCGCTGCAAACGCAGCGGCGTATGATACCCTCCTCCACTTCGGCTCGCCAACTCAAGTTGAGACGCGTTCCATCAACCAGATTTACAAAGCTGCTCTCAAAGAAGGCGGTATCGTGACAGCCTGGTTCGGTGGCGATGAGAAGAATCAAAATGACGCGGTCAAGAACGCCTTCGAATCGGCCTTTCCCGGCATGAAGCTCAATCTGACCACCGACCTGTCCAAGTATCTCGATGGCAACATTGACCAACAACTCGCCAAAAACAACGTGTATGTCGATACACTCGCTCTACAGACCACGCAAGACTTTCCGCGATGGAAAGAAGAGGGCGCGCTGCTTTATTATGCCCCTGCTGGATTCGATAAGATCTATTCTGGCCTCAAGGATACCGATGCCGCTTTCTACGGATACACGGGTATTGCATGGCAGCTCATCTGGAACGCCGATAAGTTGAAGGGCAAAAAGGCGCCAGCAGAATACAGCGACTTCCTTGCGCCGGAGTACAAGGGTAAAATTGCTTTGACATATCCCAATGACGACGATTCAATCCTTTTCCTCTTCGATAAAATGTAAGCCTTCCACTGTCATCAATCAACACATAGCCTCGACTCACCGCATCAACAGACTCAACCAGTACGGCGAATCTTGGTTCAACAGGCTCCTCCAACAAAAGCCCCGCTGGGTTCGTGGAGCAGCCACTCCGCAGACGCTTGTCCGGGACCCCAAGACACCTTACGTCGCAACCTTCACCTCAGTACTGGGCCTGACAACCGGAGCTGGCTCTCTCAACGCTACATATCCCAAGAAGAGCAACTTCATCTCGTGGGCACAGCACACTGCCATTCTCAAGAACGCGCCGCACCCCGAGGGCGCTAAGTTACTGCAGAACTTTTTACTGAGCAAGGACTTCCAGAAGACGAGCGGGTTCTGGCCTGTGAGAAATGATGTCGCTCCGCCGGCCGGGTTTCTTGAGTTTGTTGGTCAATCACACACTGACCCTTATGACTTTATGAGATTTATGGTTGACCGGGAGAGGGTTGAGAGGCTGAGATTCTGGTTCGAGAAGAGGCTTGGTACTGCCCAGGGTCTCAGCCCTCTGGATGATGATCTGTAGATGTTTATGGAGTGGTGATGAATTTCTTATAGATATGCGAATATGTAGAATAGTTAGATTTATGGTCTATTTTAATCAAGATATGTTATGAATTTAGCTAAACACACAAATCATAAGCAAATATAGCTATAATCACTAGACATTATAAAAGCTCGTGTCGTCGACCAGAGCACCGGCCCGAAATCCCTCATAAGCTGCATGGCTTGAAAGAAAGGGCATTATTGGCTAATCCTCGTAGTCAAGGGCAGCAATGAGTTGGTCACTGGCATACAGCCGGCTTGGTATTTTGGGTATAATGAGAGACTTGCCGTACCTCCTCTCTCTCGGCTGAAACGCCGTGAGCCAAGGCGGCTGAGAATATGGCGGCTAGATCAGCCTGTTGCGACTGCGGTTACCTTGTTTACTGGCAGGGCCTATATATAATATGGTTATTTGCACTAGGAGTAGTTATCCTTTTTCTCGAAGTTTAGTCTCTGGTTCCACTGTCCTAATGACTTATTTGTCTACGTTGGCGTCCTGACGATACAAGATCTACAGATATCCCGAGGTCGAGGATATATATCTCTGCATGGAGCATAATCCGATCAGTGTCTAGTTATGTTGTTCGCAGCTAAAACTTATCGCTGGGAGCTTTTATCAGCAGACAGAACCTGGCATCTGTGTCCTTATCCGTCGGTATAAATCTGACATATGACGTAGACGGAGAGATAAGACCAAGTTTCAGCTGTCTATGACCAATGGCTCATTTAGGAATGTGGCAGCTGAAGGAACATGCTCCCGCACGGCGCGAAAACAATGCATAAGTACGATAGATCCTTCAAGCACTGAGAACCCTTGTACGCCACAGTGTTCATACTGCCTCCCTTTTGCCGATTTTGGCTAGCCGTAAGCCTGAAGGGACGTCACAAGTGGAGATGCTGCAAGGGTATCTTGATTTATACGGTGCCATTGCCCTGTATCTTTATCTCGCACTGGCCTCGGCTCCTACAGTGGCCAATCTGCGGCGGGGGAATTTTTGGACGAGGCACGGCCCGTGCATTAGTGTTGGCGCGTCGGCTTGTCGGCCATGCAGTAAGCAGTGAGCCGTGCTTGGTGAGGCAATCATAATGACTGATCTTGTATCTGGAGTGGAAGCCGTAAGCAGTTCAGCTGGGTTCAAATGGAGAGTAAAGTCGCCGAGAGAAAGAGGCGCCTTACCAATCAGTCTAGGTCGACGAACTGCGTACCTACAAATTGACGACTAACATACCTAGCCGATGTCAACATGTCAGTTTTTGGATCACAGTCAGGTCTTTCCGAACAGACACTTTCGGACGCGGATGACAGCAATGTCCCACTGCAGAATCTG
The DNA here is from genome assembly GCA_002234255.1 of Fusarium sp. Na10. Taxonomy (NCBI): domain Eukaryota; kingdom Fungi; phylum Ascomycota; class Sordariomycetes; order Hypocreales; family Nectriaceae; genus Fusarium; species Fusarium sp. Na10. The sequence continues at coordinate 55,565 of NJCS01000252.1, read as the reverse complement.
GCGGACACTATAGATAGACGAAAGACACAGAATCGCATCGCCCAGAGAAAGCATAGTCAGTCCCTTCCAACATTTCCGTATCAACCTTGCAGCATCGCTCTCATTGGGCCACGTTCTCATCCGCCTGCAAAGGGTAGAATCATTAAGTAATAAAGAACAGGACAAAAACTCAAGAAGCGCATCGAAGACCTGGAGCTGCAACTGGAATATGCAAACTTTAATTCCCGATCCGCCGTTCCAAAAACGACACCTCACCCTATACCAATGTCTGCACCTTCGGATTTGAATTCGACCGAGGAAAACATGCTACCCCATTTTGACCACATAGAAAATCCCTTTACAAAGTCGAATGGTCACCTGGGAAGCTTTTGGAATGCCCAGGAATACAGCGCATTGTCTGGGGCTTCATTTTCATTTGGTCACATCACAACGCCTTTACCCGCCGCAGACATGTCACTATCGCAACTTCAGAACTCGGCTGGTGATAGTTTTTTGAATAGAGGTTTCACGCACACCTCAGCTCGCCGTGGCATAGAGCTACCGACAGCTCCTCTTTTGATGTCACCAACTACCGAAATTAACGAGGTTCTCGCTGTACCTGGTGCGAGTCGCAGGTCTTCATTGCACCCGCTGAGTGACGCGCCAGAACTAGATGACCCATCCGCCCCCCCTTGTTCATGGACCATGGAGCGTAAGATCGCCTACATTGTCGATTGCGCCAAGAATCTCGGGTTCCGCGACTTCGATTCGGTCGTAAAGACCTATTACACAAGCTCATTTGAAGTCATGTCCCGAGCCCATGATATGCAGAGAGTTAGTAGGATTCGGGGCCTCGATTCTGTCCTTAGGACTATTGATGCCAGCGCCGGAGCCTGGCCACATCACGAGAGCCAAATCTATCAAGCTGAGGTTTTCAAAGCCGCCGAGCATCTTTATAGGGCTGAATTCCAGAGAGCCATTGACAGCGGGGCGCTGATGGTACTAGAACAGAGTCAGCGACTGAAAGAGGATGAAATGAATTGGCCAGCGGTTCGACTTACGGCTCATAAGAGCGAACTATTATCACATGTGAGTCCACGGTTTTATTTCAGAGTCCAAAGAGGTACCGCTAATGAAATTGGTCCTTGGAATTAGCTTCCAAACCTTTGGACATTCCTATTGGAGCTCTCAGGATGCAACCCTCCAACATCCTTTACCGTACTCCTACATTACTATTTATCCTATCAGAGAGACGTAGCTTCCGACCAAAGCATATAACAAATCCGGTATCCGAGGATGAACACGGTCTACTTTATGTTTGTCTATAGGTCTTGTAAGAAAGACTGTCACTGGCGCCTGGTTCTATTGATCAATGGACAATGTCTGTGAGATATATCAAGAGGTCACGCGAGCAAAACGAAAACCCCCGAGTTCACACAAATCACAAGCCACAATTAGTTACTAGAACCTCAGAACATTTGTATTTATCTTTCAAGTTCACGAAAGTTAAGCCCGAGGCTATGTTTCTTTGCGTGCTTCTGAAGCCACCAGTTCCTCACTCCTCCCCACCTCGCAGTATGACAACAGAACAACATAGTGTAGCTACCATCTTAAACCTTCATTACATCTCCATTAGCAAGACGTGCGGCGCAGATACCATGGCGAGCCGTCATTACCTCGTCGGCAACCTTGGCAGCGCAAATTCCATGTCTGGCCTTCATGCCATCTTCAGCAGTTCGGGCAGCGCAAATGCCGTGGTGAGCCTTGAAACCGTCTTCCATTGACTTGGCCGCACAGATACCGTGGTACGTCTTGATACCCTCAGCAGCCTTTGCAGCGCAGATACCATGACGAGCTGTCATGCCGTCTTCAGCTGCTTTGGCGGCGCAAATACCGTGTCGAGCGTTGATACCATCCTCGGAAGCCTTAGCAGCACAGATACCGTGACGAGAGGTAACTCCGTCAGTACTGGCCTTTGCGGCGCAGATACCATGGTGAGCTTTCAAACCATCCTCAGGGGATTTGGCAGCACAGATACCATGACGAGAGTTGACACCGTCACTGGCCTTTGCTACACAGATACCGTGTAGAGCTTTGACACCATCGTTCACCTTGGATGAGCAGATACCATGGCGAGCGGTAACCCCCTCATCAGCAGCCTTCGCGGCACAGATTCCATGTCGAGCTTCGATTCCATTCTCCGCTTTGGCTGCACAGATTCCATGACGTGCTGTGACACCATCGTCAATCCCCATTGCAGCGCAGATGCCATGGTGGGCAACAATATCCTCACCCTCCTTCTTGCTGAAAGTCCAGGCAGCTTGGAATGCATCAAAACCATGTGGGCCAATGACCTTGGAGCCGATAAGACCCGTAGAAGGAATTACGATGCTGCTACGGCCATATGTAACCTCCATGGTCTCGTTATCAGGGTCGCCGGCCTCATACAGGCTCACGCCCAGAACTTCATCGAGGCCTGTCTCTTGCAGCACGCCGATGAGCTCCTTAACAAAAGCAGCTGGGAAGACAGGTCGATCGACGTTGGAGAGCTCACGCTGTGGCACGAACTTGAACTCTGTGGGCTTAAGCTCGCCATCGAAGACGCGCCAGGTGTGAGGGAGGACTGCACCACCAGTGATGACTTCGTCGTCACCTACGACCCAGGGTGAGGAGACTGGGCCAAGCTCGATGATCTTCTCGTTGGGTGCAACATCATAGTGGCGGTGGAGGAGACCAACACCGAATACTTTGTCGACGCCGTGCTTCATGAAGACATCTCTGATGCAGGACTTCATGTGATCAAGGCCATTGAGTTCCTGGAGACGCAGGGCGGCCACGTCGACGTCCGTCATGGCATCGACGGCGCGGTGGTCGTATGACGCGGGAGTGTAAGTCTGGACTGCTGCAGCTGCCATGTTGTAAGTAAGAATTGAGAAATAGTTGTGTGTCTTTATCAAGAAGAGGGAAAGTTAAGTGTTTGAATGTTGTTTGAGTTGCTAAGATGTTTGGTTCTTTCTTTCGTCTTTATAGTTATATCTATGCTGCCTCTTGACTAAACTATCAAAGTGTCCTCATATTGCATATTTTGTTAGATGAAGATCATTTCTAGACATGGTGGTAAAAGCGGGATGATGCACAGTCATCTTACTCACTCACGCATCGCTTTACTCATGCCTTGTGTTTTGGACTGACGGGCGAGCATTTGGAAAGCCCATGCACAGGTCGGTCGTTGAAACAAGCCTTACTAAGATGACTACAGCGCTGAGATGGCGAGGAAATCATTTCTAGATCGGGGGTCAATCATTTCCAGATTTGGGCATGTTATCTTTGCGGGGACAAGAGTTGCCACAACGATCTGCGTGATAAGCAACCGAGGTTACATTCTGCACCAAAGAGCAACCCTTCCCCGTGTACCAGAGCGGCTGGCCCATTTACTCGTTACGTCCAAGATTCTGAAGACGATGCCGGTCTCCGAGACTGTGCGAACTGGGCGCTCGATGATTCAACTTGTCGAGCCGAGCATGTCAACCTTGAAGCCCCGTTGCCTCAGTGGTAAAGCGTATCACTAGTAAATAGACACGGCATGATAAGATCACTGGTTCGATTCCAGTACGGGGCAAATGGCATTGTTTTTGCCGAGGTCGACTTGGAACTACCTGACTACTTTTTTATGTATTGACTTGACATTTCCACCTAGGATATACAATTATTGTAGCTCCAAGATTTCACGTTTCAATCGATTTTGTACAATGCATTCTCGCAGCATGGCGAGGATCAACACCAAATTCAACGCTATGCTTCGGTTGAGCAAGACTCTGTAGACATGCCACTAACAAGTAGCGCCGCAGCAAGGGTATAGAGAACGGAAGCAACAAAGAATGGCAGGCTCACAGCCATACCCCCAATGTCCAAGCCGACTGAAAATGACAGTCCAAGGAGTGGTGAGGCGCCAATAGTTGAGATACCCTCGAACACGGCGATTGCAGTGAATAAGAGTGACAGATGATCGGGATGTACCATGGTTGTTAGGAGAGATCGTAGCGCAGATGAAAAGCCATTGCCAAGCGTGTAGCCAAAGAAGGCTGACTATCGGTTAGTTTGTCCGAACATAGATAATGCTGTATCCGTACATACCAATTATAAACGCCGGAACAGCAGTGGCAATACCCATGCAGAGCGAACCAACGGCAAGGATGATGATTGACACTCGAGTCAGAGCGAGATTCGCAGCAGAAGATGTCTTCATTCTGCTGATGAGCCAGACATTGACTTGCGGTAGGACTACAGCGAAGAGTAGAATCTGGGCGGCGGCTTGGATAGAGAGCAACAACGCCGTCTAGAACCTAAAATTAGTGATCGGGAGAGCATTATGGAGATGTTTGTCATCTTCCTGATCTGGAGAGTACGTACCTTGGCTAGTGGCCATCCAAATCTCACAGACATGTATTGCAAGATGAGTTCTAGCATGGGCCGAGCCATCTTTGCAACAACCAGTGCTAGCAGGCCCACCAGAAGACTTTTATGACTACCTAACGTACGAACGCCATGACGAAAATCGTGTGAAAGGTGTGTTAGAGCCTGCAGAACCTTGTTCTTTGAAGGGTTTTCATCGTTCATGGTTTCCTCACATACGTCATTGGCTGATGGGGCTTCCTCTCCCTCCGTGACCTCTATGTCACTTGGGGCACTATCGGAGGACTTTGTGTTGGGGATAAATCCGAGCACCACAAACGCCAGAGCTTCAAGTGGAACGGCTGTGAGGAAAGCAAAATGCGGCCCCAGTGCCTTCATGAGAATTGCACCAAGTGGTGGCGCAATTAACTCAGTGATGAGAAGGACAACTTGCACCCAGAAGAAAGCTCTTGTTCTATGAAAGTTTGATCAGTGCTGGTTTCAATTAAACAAAAGAGTTGTCCTTTCGACACTGTACATACCGTGATGCTTCCGGAATTGCAGCAGCAATGATGGCCATGATCATGGGACTGATAACAGTAGAACCTCCTCCCAGTACCAAGAAAGCCGGTGCAGCATAGACAGCACGGACAGGAAATACTCGATGAAAGTAAAGCACAGTAAAAGCCCAAATGTCTCTTAGGACAAAGCCCAGTAGACTGAGACCTGTTACCAACCGGCGACCCTTACTATCGGCCAGGACACCATAGGGGATAGCGAGTATGAGACCAGGAATACCCTCAATCATGCCCAGAATACCTCTCATCTTTGCCAGAGCACTTTGAATTTCATGGACCTTGCAAAGATGCTCAGGAACGGAGCCATCGCGGCCGATGACGCTTGGATCAATGGCAGCGTAGTAATCGCGGCAGAGACCAAGCTCGAGCATACGCAGCTTGGGGACTTCGCTTAGGAAGTTGGGGACGTCGACGAGTAGGATGAACAGACTGCAGATGTAGAGGGCTGACCACTGGGAAAAGTGACACTGCCATGCCGTCCGCCACTGAATGACCCTGTCCTTTGCGGGAGGGCTTCTAGTTAGGGCGCTACCATTGAGGTCGGGCTGTAGGAGCGGTGTCGATTCGGAGACACCGTGCTGAACGTTGTCCATGGCGCAGGCTAGTCACAGAAATTCTCTTTCATGCAGAACACGTCGATAGCAATTGAAATACGATATATGCTGGCTGCGTCGGGAGAACAGTGATTGTTCAATGTTAGCTAGGCTGGCGGGCTGGTTATCCGCACGCAAACAACAGCTGAGCGCGTTTTCGCCAAAGATGGGGCCCAACAGTAGTCAAGGTGCTGAAGCGGCGTTGTGGAGAGAAAAGAACCGCGTAATGACGTAGTATTCTCGTATCGCTGCAATGCAATGCAAAAGCACAGTAATCTGAGTCAAAGAAAAGTTCGTGTTGGTCCTTCAAGTTGTTTGTCGCCAGGCGGAGAGACTTGGCGATCCCTACTACTACAGGAGTGTTAGGGACTTTTGGTAGGATTCGGTGGCGTGTTTGCGCTGTCTTATCTGCCGCAGCAAGGAAGTGCAGCACAGTGTGATAGAGGCGAGCGGGGAAAACAGGGCACGGTAGACAGGCGTTCAACCAACATGCAGATCCCCATTCAGCTGTGCCGCACTATGCATGCAGCGTCAGTAGATAAACAATACGCCCGTGATAACCTCGGATTCTCAGGGCAAGAATCCTTTCTTACTTCCCCCGCAGGCCAGGAGCATCAGTATCAGCATCAGTTCAGTAGTACTGCAGTCACCACTGACACGACACGACACGACACCAACGGACCATGTCGTCTGTTAGCGGCTGTCTCAACGATGACTCGCTGGGGCCTGCTGTGCGTGGCTGTAGAGGCAGCTTTGACTTTACCGTTGCATTTGAAGATGTCATCTTTGTGATTGTACCAGCTGCTGCCTTCATTTGCCTTGGCTTCTCTCGTATTTTGACACTTTGTCGCCGCCGTCGCCCAATTGTCGGCCCTTCGGCAGTTCAGTGGACGAAGCTGGTATGTACCTCCACTTTGGTCAATCCATATCGTGTCTGTCACTAACAGAGGGTTTTTTCGTCGTGGTGTAGGCTCTTGCAATATGCTTGACTATCTTGCAGCTTGTTCTCATCATTCTGGCACAAAACTCTTCACAGTTCGCTTCGGGACGTTCTTTGGCTGCTGCCTCCCTTGCTTTCATTGCAGCCCTGCTTCTCATCGCGCTGTCATGGATTGAGCATTCGAGAGCGCCACGGCCTTCAACAGCCATCGCTGCCTACCTCTCCGTCACGCTATTATTTGATATTGCTCGGACACGGACAGCATGGCTTCTCACTACATCAACTCTGGACGACAACTATGCATCTGTATTGACAGCATCTACTACCCTCAAAGCTGTCATGATCTACTTAGAGTCACAACAGAAAGAGAAGTGGCTTGGATGGGATGTGAAGCAGCACAGCCCTGAGGAGTCAAGTGGTATTTGGAACCTCGGGGTCTTCTTTTGGCTGAATAAATTGTTCATGAAAGGCTATCGTGTCATACTGACGCTGGAGAGTCTTTATCCCCTCGACAAAGCCCTATCAGCGGAGCAACACCAAAACCTCGTTGAGCGAATTCGCCACAATCCCTACAAGGGCCAGAAATTTGGTTTGGCGCGGCTTTTGGTGCGAATCCTATCGCTCCAGTTATTACCACCGATTATTCCTCGTGCAGCGCTGCTAGCTGCCAGTATATGTCAGCCATTTCTCATCCACGCCCTTCTGCACTACCTAGAAAACGATAACCAAGATAAGAGTCATGGATATGGACTCATTGGCGCGACAGCTCTGACTTACGGCGCCATTGCGTTCTCAACTGCATTATACTGGTACTTCCAAGAGCGGTTCGTCATCATGGTTCGTGGCATCTTAGTGCTCGCTGTGTATGAAAAGACCACAGAGCTTAGAATCCCCGCGGAAGGCGATTCTGGCGCCCTCACATTGATGAGCACCGACGTGGAGCGTATCACAAGAGGCATCCTCGACCTCCATGAATACTGGGCCAACATAATTCAGATTGCTCTGTCTTGCTGGCTACTCCAGCGAGAGCTCGGCGCTACATTCGCTGCCTCCCTTGGTGTAGTTGCAATCTCAACTCTCACAGCGTTCGGGATAGGCAAACTCCTTGGGCCACGTCAAAAGGCGTGGATGGAAGCGATCGAGACGAGAGTTAATGTCACTGCGGCTGCTATTGCACAGATGAAGCTGGTAAAGATGTCTGGCATGACAAAGCCAATCGAATCTTGTGTGCAGAGACTGCGTGTAAGAGAGATTGAGGTCGGTGGGCGTTGGCGTATGCTTCTTGCTGCAGCGGCCACAGTCTCGCAGGTTCCCATGACCTTATCTCCTGTTATCACTTTTGCGGTGGCAACCAAGACGCTCAACACGACATCCATCTTTGTTTCCATCTCCTACCTTACCCTTCTCGCGTCGCCTCTTATGATACTCTTTCAGAAGATCCCTCAGTTCCTTGGAGCCCTAACATGCCTTCAACGGGTCCAGACGTATCTGGAACGCGACTCAAGGTTTGAGTATCGTCATCTCGATCATGGTATGATGTCAACCACGTGTATGACTCCGTCTTCTTCTCAATCTTCTGTCTCGGAAACTAGCGGAATCCGCATCGAGATGGAGACTCTACCGGGGAAAGGCACTCCTCACATCGTGATCAAGGACGGCAGCTTCAGCTACCACGAGAACGTTACTGTTCTCAGACATGTCAACATAAGCATTCCAACATCACGTCTCACAGCTGTTGTTGGTCCTGTTGCCAGTGGAAAATCCACTCTATGCAAAGCCATTCTCGGCGAAGTCCCGTTTGCGACTGGATCCACGACTATCCTCCGTTCCAGAGTCATTGGCTACTGTGATCAACAGCCATTTCTGACAAATACCTCCATCAGAGACAACATCATTGGGGATAGTCACTTTGACAATAAGCTCTACAATTCCGTTATAAATGCTGCCATGCTCGACCACGACATCGTAAACCTCCCTCAGGGCGATAGCACAATGGTTGGAAGTAGTGGTATTGCCTTGAGCGGCGGACAGCGGCAACGAGTGGCGATTGCAAGGGCACTATACCTTGTAGATGCCAAACTCTTGATCTTTGATGATGTACTCAGCGGTCTGGATGCCAGAACAACTGATCATATTTTTCGACACGTCTTTGGACGAGATGGAATGCTCCGTCGTCGTGGCGCCACTGTTATTCTGTGCACACACAACCTTCGACACTCTCAAGCTGCGGACCATATCATAACAGTCAGCAGTAAAGGAGAAGTGTCTGAAGAGAAACCCACGGCCGACACAAATGTGCTTCCAAACACTGATCCAGCTTCCGATTCAGAGTCAACTTCGACTGAGGCGCTTGAAAGTGCACAAGTGCCAGTACCTCCCCACTCACTACCGGCTGGAGCAATGACAGTGGAAGAAGCAGCGGCCCGAAAACTGGGTGACAGGAGCGTCTTTGGCTATTACATACGTACCATCGGCTTGATTCCCATTGTCGCCTTCGCTTCCGCTTGCGTATGCAATGGCTTCCTCAACAACTTTCCACGCATATGGCTCACTTTCTGGGCTGACGATGCGGCTCGGCCACAGAGAGGCATGGCACAAATACACTCTCAGGCCTACTACATCGGTATCTATGGAATGCTCCAGGCACTAGCCTTGATATCCTTTATGGCTGCTGTCGTGCTGGTTCTGGGCCCTTTCATCCGTCTCAGTGGCTCGGTGCTGCACCAGAGGGCGTTGGAGACTGTCATCAACGCACCGTTGCAACTGTTGACGACAACGGACACTGGCGCCATCGCCAACTACTTTTCTCAAGATATAACCATCATTGACAATGAGCTCCCTATGGCTGTAGCTAACGTGGTGCTGGATATCTTTGGCGTTATTGGAATGGGTGTCCTTATAGCGTCGTCATCACCGTGGCTAGGACTTACTTACCCAGCTATGATACTTATCTTATGGTTGATACAACGGTTTTACCTCCGAACGTCTCGGCAGCTTCGACTACTAGACCTTGAGGCTAAGAGTCCGTTATACACACATTTTCTAGATACGTCTAGAGGCATCGCTACCATTCGTGCGTTAGGCTGGACGGAAGAAAGCATCAAGTACAATCACAGATTGCTGGACCAGTCCCAGAGGCCGATGTATCTACTTTCGATGGTACAGCGGTGGCTATACCTGACCTTAAACGCGGTCGTTGCTGTAACGGCAACGGCTCTCGTAGGTTTGATAACTCAGCTTCGGTCTAGTTCAAGTCTTTCCGGCGCGTCTCTTGTCACGCTGATGACGTTGAGTCAGTCGCTGAGCGATATTGTGCGGTTCTACGCTGCGTTGGAGACATCTATTGGAGCTGTGGCTCGGCTCCGGAATTTTACTACCAAGACTGGGACGGAAAGTAGTTTGAATGGAGATATAAAACTTGATCAGCAGTGGCCATCGAAAGGAGCCATCGAAGTCCGAGGAGTTTGGGCGACATACAAGTAAGTTTCTGTCCGAAGCTCTCTGAGAAAGCATTGGTAACTCTGACTAACAATATCGATACAGTGGTAATGCCGAGGAATACGCCCTGCAGGGAATCGACGTCTCGATCCGAGCAGGTGAAAGGATAGCGTTGTGCGGTCGTACAGGAAGGTTTGTGTCTCAACCTCACAAAGTTGTTCAAGACGCTCTTGCTAACTTAGGTTGCATGGCAGCGGAAAGTCTTCTTTCGTTCTCCTCCTTCTAGCCCTGTTAGAACCTGTGCAAAAGGATAATGTCGAGTACATGCTGTCCATTGATGGTGTCCCTCTCTCGTCTATAAGTCCTCAGACGCTACGAGAAAGAATAATAACCGTGCCTCAGGACCCAGTATTCCTATCAATGGGCAGTACGGTTATGGAAAATCTAGATCCGCTTGGGTTAGCGACGACAGAGCAGTGTCGCGAAGTTCTGCAAGCAACTGGCCTCTGGAGCATGGTTGACTCACAGGGTGGGCTCGGCAGTGTTCTTTCAGAATCTTCATTGAGTCAAGGGCAAAGGCAGGTCTTTAACATTGCTCGAGCAGTACTTAAGCGGAGAACAAGTGGTAGCTCTGTACTCCTCTTGGATGAGTTTACCAGCTCGGTCGATGCTGACACCGAGCGAAACATGCTTGCAATAATTGAGAGGGAGTTTGCTGGTTGCACTATAGTTATGGTTGCCCATCGACTGCACATTGTGTCTGAGTATTGCGACAGAGTCCTTGTCTTGGATCGCGGAAGAATTGTAGAGGATGGCGACCCCCAGACACTGGCAAGGGTCGATGAATCGTGGTTTGCAAGTCTCATGGCAGCTGGAGGATGAAGACGGATTCAAGATAGGTCGGTCACTGAATAAAGACCATAGGACCAATATTTGTTCTGATAATAGCACGAGAGGGATCGTCGCTTCGGCAGTTTGTTCCGGGAGCTACAGAACTAATACTGATAGCCACCGTATGTTTCCGAATTGAGAAGCTGATCATCTTTTGTGTGGAGTGTCTGTGCATACGTACGCGTCGTCAATTTCCCTGGCCTTGCTTCCCCCGGGGTGCAAGAAGACTTCTAACGTTAAATTAGGTTGCCAGAATTACTTAGTCTAAGATTCTCTAAATCTATACTAAATTATACTAAATCAAACTAAGCTTACCTAAGGAATTTCATAACCCAAGATAGAGGTCCTAAGTTTTATTGCACCCCCTTGGCTTCTAAGCCTTTTCCTTTTACCGGTACGAGATTGATCGAATGTCATTCACTATGCGCCATACCAAGCTAGGCAGGTCCGGAGGTTCTTGCTTGTCAAGTCCATCTGCCGGCGCTATGACCCAGCTAGTACTCACTAGTCAAACATTGGTCCCAGGACCCTTTTGAAGTCGTCGTGACTAACTAATTCCATTTATATGAAACTGGAGGAGAGGATTCAAAACAGTCTGCGTTGGCGAAAGTGAGCCCCAGTAGTCTAGGAACCCTAATTAAGATGTAGAAAAACTGGGTTAAGATGAGCATGATCAGACCAGACTGGACGGTTTCTGAAATTAGTAATATCTCATCCGTACGAGCTGTGTGAATAGCGCAAAGTTTATCCTTATTCAATGGCATACGTCGATAGCTATTGGAACAATGCCGGCCGTAGATAACACTTGCATCTGGCAAAGAACTTAATCCAGTATGCCATAGCTAATGATCTCATCTATCACTGAGTCAAAGCCTCGTCGCCTCCACTCTGAAGCTGAAGATTCCATTCATCACGGGTTGGCAATAAGAAAGCGAGCCAGGTAGATGGTCACTGCTAACCAGATTTTGGACCTTCGTCATCTGGCCGGCAAGAACGGCATGCGATCCTGCTACCAAGGCGTCAGGGACTTGATCAACTGGAGTACGATGGGAACATATCTCAGGAAGCCAGTATCAACACAGGCATCGGTTGCGCTCATCAGAAGCCGCTTCAATGCAAGAGAGCCAAGTTGCTCCTCCGAGATAATACAGAGGGCCAGGACTGGACAGAAGCACCTGCAAATTGTCTTTATTATCCATTACTGAATGTAGCCTCTGATATCTTGGCGATATTCAATCCTACAGTCCTACTGCTTCAGTATAAAACTCTATAGCTATTCAGAGGGTTGTGATTAGTTGCTCGATACGAGAATCACCGCATATACAGCTGCCGATCTACCCGCCTGCTCGGCACAGTCTCCGATAGGGGTCCGCGGGAGACGGCCGGCATCGTGACCCGGCAATGCGGAGACCACCTAAGGGTGCTGAGGACCGCTCAGTCAGTAAAGAAGAGAAAACTCAGTATTACAGTGATGAGCTCGATGCAAAACATATATAACTCCTGTTTCATTGCCTCTCAACGAACAAGCAAGCAACAAGCTCCTCTTCATCAAGCCTCTCATCCTCTGACCATCTTCATTTACCAAGACAATCATGTTTATTCCAGCTCTGCTGGCCGCCCGCGGGCCCATCACGGCCCTGACCATCTTGGTGAGCACTGCAACCTTCAGTGCCGGTGCCTTCTTCGTCGCTCTTCGCAACACTGCCCTCGACTGTCCTCGCCACTCTGCTACTAACGCCGCCTGCGGTGTTGATATTCTCACTGATCTCGTCACCTTCATCGCCGCCGCTGGTGCCACTGCCGGAGCTACTTTCATCGGACTGACCACTCCTACTCCCCGTGATTCCCCTGTTTTCCGTGTTGACGGTGTCGATGTTGACTGGTATGAAAACGCAAACTCGCATCGACATGGACTTAACAGGACTATTGACAATCCCGCCGTCGTTGAGTAGCAGTTCAACCACACCTCTCCTATCCAAAAGTACATCACGTATGAGAAAGATGGCGATCTGCATAAGCGTCTCGATACTGGAGTCGACATTCCGGACCCGAGCGGAACGAGGGCTTATTGCCGCGCCTACTATGATACCCGCTTCTGGTCTGACGACCTGCGCACTTGGGAGTACCGTACGACCCCTGATGCTTCTGTTTGTAAGTCACAACACTACATCCTATCTAGCTAGACCTAGAAAACTTACACAACAGAAAGGGGCCGATATTGGTGAAGATCTGTTCTACCACTTTGTCAACCGGGAGTGGAAGGCAGGCTGTGTATGGTTCAGAGGAAACAAGGCAGCCACCGGGGGTATTTACGAAGCCTCTTTCGAGTTCGGTGCATCTTGTAGCCAAGAGGAGCCTGCCTATCTCAACTGTGGCAAAGCTAACTACAACGTTGAAGTTGCCGGCTTCAACTTTTAGTCAAGGGATGGTCAGCTTCAGAGGTTGCATTTACTGCAGCATAACCATCTCCAAGAGACTGAGACAAATAAGAACGGTACCAGTAGGGTTCAAGTACGCTATGTCATTCTGTATCCAAACTATCACAGAGATAGAACACACTCACTAGCACTTTTATACACTCTATTATTAGAAGATTTGATGCCTTTACTTAATTGCAGGACGTATAAAGAACTCAACCAAGGAGACCAGATAAGGTCTTTGTAGCTATCACTTTTTAAATTAGATGAGCCAGACGCTTCATGTTATAATTTCAGATCCGACGGGCATCAATATTATGTAAGACATTGACTATTTACCGAAAGGACATAGACTAGCTACTCTACAGCACTCCCGCGCTGTAGAGCAGGCGGATTGGCCTAAACTCAGGGCGTGCTGATGTTGGAATGGCAGGCGTTTGCTTACCTCGTCCCACGAAATCCAGTGGGAAGGTCATGATATTAGGACTTGCTGTAACCAACTGGCATGGTATCTAGCACATCTCCACAGTATAAAAACTTAATCTCAAGCATTTACGTGACTAAGGCGTTAAAGATATTGCCGCTAGGCATTAACAGTTTACTGGCTAGAAAAGTTGAAATTTGTATCTTCTTTTATATACTAAATTATAGTCCTTATATACACATCCCAGAGAAGCAACCGAAAGGGAAAAGTCAAGGCCGACAGTCAGCGCAAGTCATTATCAAAAATGAAGAGCCCTTCCTTGTTCAGCCTCTGTAAAAACCCTCTCAATCTATGCCTTACCAACCCTTCCTCCAACATCCATTCGTCTCCAACCCAGCTCCCAAAGGGGCTAAACTAAACAGGCACGCTTCCGATCTTCTGGTTCTTGTCGTGAAAGATATGGAGCGCCTTTGCAACAACAAGGTTGCCCAGCTCAATACCAGCGGTGCTTGCAACGCTAACAGCAGTTCCGCTGGCATCGAGACCCAGGTTAATGACACCAGATACGACTTTGGTGCTGAAGTCAAAAATGGCGTTCTGTGCGGTAGCGAAGGGACTCGCGCCATTCTGGAAGTGGGTGGCGACAATATGGTCGTTAACCTTGACATTTGTGAGTTTATCGTAGAAGGCGTTGATACCCTCATGGTTGCCAGGGAGTTGGTTGATCACGTAGTCGATGACGATGATGCCCAGGACTCTACCAGCTGCATTGACGACATGGATCTTGAAGAACGAGTCGATAGCTCTCTTGGATAAACCTGAAGCTTCATCGTCGCTCAGGTCACGAGAAACAATGGCAACCTCGTTGTTCTCAGCGTTTGTCGTCTGCTCATGATCGCCGGGGACAACCAGTGCATCGGGGACGCTGGCCACATCATCGTTGAATGTAGCAACGTCGGAGGATGGTACAGGAGACGCTGTCACGCCTGCAATGGTAGCGAGGCCGAGAAGAATAGGACCAAGAGAACTTCATGGTGAGAATATTGTAGTAGGTAGAGAGTGAAGAGTTGTAAAGAGGGGAAGATTGATCTGTTGTAGAACTTTCGAATGTGATGAGAAGATAGATGATGGAAAGGAGCGACTTGTTGGCTTATTTATATGTTAACCTCGTCTTGGATCTTCTTGCTATATCTTCCCATGCCACCGGACACTTCGTGAAGCTTCATGTTCGAAGACGGCTTGGATAGCAGGCATGTAATTGCGCCATGGCAGGGTTGAGATGAAGGACATACTAGTATACGAGAAATCTTGTCCTATCATCATCTGAAACAGCTCCTAGAATAGTAAGCCACCCAGTAAACTGGTAGAGTGAATGTTAAACTTAAACTCTAAACCTTGTTAATACTAGCACCCTTCTCGGCCTTACTACAGATATAGTTTACGAGTCAGATCTAGTTCGGCAATCACAGCACACATTACACTTAGAGTTCAAATAGTCCTAAGTCAAACAACGAATTATGGCTTAAAATGACTTAGACAAGTGATATAAAACTCGCCAGTTCCCGCCAATCTTCCGAAAACACAGTAGTTTACCCTCAGGGAGCAAGAAAACGCCGGACCTTGATCTAGGGTGCCAAAATAAACTCATCAAAGAGCCAAATAAATTTAGGCTAAATTTACCTAAATATTTTTATTGCTTAGGGTCAAGGTTTTGTGTTTTCTTTCCTCCCGTAATTTACATCGCCGCATAGACAGGAGGTGCGGGTAGGCTGTTAACTAGAAGCTATCATATTGAGCCTCGGCTCGGCAGATGTAACCCTGTATCAACATACATATGTACATAATTGACCAACTGCTATGTATACCTTTCCTACTACGGTGAGGTATCCGTCTTACAAGACATCTGCCAGACTATGGCACTGGCGACTGTTCGTATAACACATCTGCCGAGTATTTTAGGTACCGCGTGGTCATTTGAAACCCTCAGCCACCGCTTTCACCGGCAAATAATCCATATAGTTGACAATTTAGACGCGATTCTTTGTCGCACCAATCATAAGCTGAAGCTTGCTGAAGTAGACAACTCGAATCAAAGACGAATATGTGACAACGTGCTTGATTTGCTACTTGCGTTGGAGCAATGCATGTGATGTAGACGTCATCTGACAGCTGTTGGGTTCATCAGCTCAAATTGACAGCCTCAGAAACACCCAGGGTCAGAGTACTGTAAGCCCAAAATCAGGCTATCCCTTAACATGACTTAAGATACGTGAGACAGAATACGCTATGCGCCGTCAACCTTCCGAAAATACAGTAACTTTGATGTGTAGACGAACACGCATGCATAGTGCTAGCTGAAAGTCATTATTTTAAGTTCAAGCTCGGCAGATATGACCCTGAGAACTATTCTAATATCTACATTTGTTGAAACTAGTAATACTGTCCCAAAGCCGCCTCTTAGAAGTCCTTCCGGAAATTCTTTGATCCAGGGAGTTGAATCCCTCATCCGACAAAAACATAAGGCAGTTCTGTAACCTTCTGCACACCTCCCACAAAATACAAATACTAGAGAGTAAAATCCTACAAAACAACCTAGAAATCCGTCACACTTTATCTTCAGGTTAACCTATGAACCTGCAATACCTGGTAAACTCGCCATCTGCTAGTGTCGCATCAAGTTCTTCTGGCAGCATACCAACCACAAACTCGATACCTCCGTCCTCGCGCAATGGATGTATAACCGCCATCCGGAATGCAGCGTTGATAGAATCCATCTGTATGCGCATCGCTGACGGCACGCCGCCGTCATCCAGTAACTCGTCTCCAAAGGAGATGGCGCTTGTTTGGAAAAGCATCAAGTTGTTAACTGCAATATGCATCCCGTCCATCCCCATGCACGCGGTAGTCACCTTGGTGTAGTCAGGTACCGAGTGCAGCAGCGTGAATGCATCGTGAACTAATGAGGGTGTGATGTGTACTGCCGCAGCGCGGAGCACCTGGGCAACCTGCCCGACTGTTGTGCCTGTGCCACAGAGCGTTGCCACAGGCATAGTTGGTCGGTTGATGATGACAAGATTACCCATGTACGACTCAGGGAGCAGCTTTGAGAAATAGGGTCTGACATCGATAGGCAACTCGACTATGGCCATTTCATCTTCATCAAATGTCTCGCAGCGCAGACGAGTCGCCGCATGATAACGTGCTTTGATGGCTGAACGCCAGACGAACGCTTGGATCATATCGCTGACCGACGTCACGCCCTCAGCTGTAGGGTCAGCCAGCACATCTCGCCAAAGCTGCTCAACCATTTCTGTTGACATGACAAAGGTGTATGATTTCATGGGCCGACCGTGGGTAGGGCGGGTCGGTGGCCATTCGAACTTCCGAGGGAAGAATGGAGCCGGAGGGAGCGTCGACTCGTTGACGGGGTTCTCGACCTGAGTCCCGTTCTGTATCTCGGCCGGGTCTGGGATGTCGATGAAACCCCATATGTTCTTGTCTACTTGATCCACCGGTTTCCCATATCCCTCCAACTCGTGAAGAATTTGCGGAATACCGCGGTTCATACTCTGCTTGTCCAGCCAGTCGCAAGTCGCCGAGGCTTCGCCTTGCGCACAACGGCAGCAATCGCCCCAGATACGCATCACCATGATGGCTCCCGTACCATCAAAGCATTGGTGGTGCAAGTTGATGGCCAAAATACAACCACCATCGATAAAGGTGGCCTGCGCCATCAACACATCGGCCGGTAGTGGCGGCGCCAGCGGAGAAGCGAGTACAATGTCGTCTACAAAGCTTGAACACAGAAAGCCACCGGCACGAAGTTCTGCGAAGGACGGGAGCACCGCCGAAAGGTCTTCGTATCGAAGCTGTCGTGGTCCAGATGACTCGGCGCTTTGGTTGGTCGTCGAAGTATAAGGCACTGGAGGAAGTGTAATACGCATACTACCCTTCTTGTACCCTATCTCATCCTCTGAGCAGGGTATCAGTTTGCCATCTAGCTCAGGAATGATTTCCATGGCACGACGTAGCCCTGTTTTCAATCGTGCGAAGACGTCTTCAAACCGCACGCCTTTGCGGAGCGGGTAGAAGAACTTCATCCCTAGATAAATGTTGGGGCTTATCTGATCAAACGGGCTCACTCTCTGTGACAGACGCGCGCGGTGTAAATCTATCATCCGGTACATCTCGGCTGCACCGTCTGTAGCCGCTTTATCCGAAGATGCCTTATTGCTTGTCTTCCTGTGCATGCCGATTACGAGCTGAACTAACGTTGCAGAGAACTGGCGGAGTGTAGGGCTGCCGTAGAGATGCCGTGGGGCCAACAGCTCACCAATCTTGGTAGCTGCTCGCAGAGACTTGATAGCACGGAAAACCAGCATTGAGTCAAAGCCTGTAACGAATAGGTCGTCGTCAAGTGCCGCTTCCCTAACCGCAGGTGACAGAGTACCTAAAATATGACGAACACCATCTGTGACCGAAGCAATAGAGCTGGTGTCTATAGTCACAAACTCGGGGTCATTTTCCATCCGTGAACTGTAGAAGCGTTCGATGAAATCACCATATGCCTCGAGCGTGGCTCTTCGCTTGATCGTTCCCTTGTCAGTGCGGATAAAGGGCTTATCAAACTCGGCGAACGCGACGTAGTCCCTTTGCACCTGATTTTTATGCAGAGACAATGCATTGTCCCGTTCAATTGCAGCCCAGATACTATCCAACACCTCGTTGTTCTTGGAAGTCGGGTCTTGAAGCTCAATGAGCAAACCAGCCTGACGCTTGCCTGTTCCGATCTGGAAACGTCAGTGAGATTCGTGTAGCACACCAGACGGAACGATTTACCATCAAACAGCCCTTGATATCAGGGTGCGTGCTGACCAAAGCCTCTGTTTCCAATGGCGATATCTTGTAGCCATTAGACAACACAACAATGCCATCATTGCGACCTTTGAATGCCCATAGATTTCGCTTAGTGGGGTGTTTGCTATAGAGGTCTTTGAGGTTGATGCTCGCCTCGTTTGGTAAAGTATGGAAGATGCCCTGAAATAGGGGCCAGTGGGTATTGCGATGTACCCAATGCTCATAGATGTCTGGTTCTACTTCCCTAAACTCAAACCCAGAGAATGGATGGAAGGAGAAATAGTACCAGTCTTGTCTTTCTACCCACAAGTTCTCGATGAACAGGCCTTCTGTAGTGCCCGTTAGATTTAGAACTCGAACGACATCGTTAACCTTTGATCCGAGGATAGGGCTCACGGGGCCACCAGAAGCGCAGATGAATTTGGACGGCTTCAGCTTGATTAAAATATCCGGCGTTTCGCCTAGCTCATCGACTAACGACGGAACCATGCTCCAGATAGCGATATTTGCATGATCGGCAAGTGACTCAATTAGGTCCATATTGGGTACTACACCTTTGGGGCCCATAATACAGTGCAGACCAAAGAGAGACGGCAGAAGAATATTCATGATGATGCCGGCGCCCTATAAGGTTATATTCAGTTAGAAGGATGCTCTAGTTGTATCGTGGGGTAGAAATACGTGGCTCATTGGAAACGATGAGTATATTCTATCTCCCTCGTTCCAATTGTCTGTCCACGGCAACAACCCGTCATCCCCTTCGACACGTGGGAGCAGCTGCACAGCATCCATTGTACCGACAAGACCGTGCGACCACGTAATCGGCTTCGGGAGGCCAGTCGAGCCGGAGGTATGAAGTAAACAGAACGGGTCCCCAGAAGCTTCTTCAAAGGTCTTGTCGTATGGATACAACGTGATTGGATCGGCATTCAGCAATTCGTCAAGTTCTGGTAGATTGAGCACCTTCATACTGCGCTTCTGCAGGATGTCATCTGCCAGAGGGCATGAATACCCGCACGGTTTGACCCAGGTGCTGCATTTTGCAGCCTCAAGCACTGCGATCGCACCTTCGATACTATTTCTAGGGGACAGAAATAAGGCCTCCATTGCATTAAAAACTTGTGACTAGGTTCAGACGGGGCGTATTTCACTCACAGTGCAACCAACCTTGACACATGCATATGTCAACAGAACGTGCCGGAGGTCATCTTCTGTAGTCAGTAAATTCAGGGTCTTACAAGTATTGTTTTTCTTCACATACGAGGTCCAATGTATGCCGCTGTCTGAACAACGCTGTTTTCTCCAATTTCGGCATACAGCCACCAAGCGGTCTTATTAACTGCATTCGCAAAAGCTCGCGCAGAAATATCTTGGAACCCATCAGAGATGTTGGAGGAGCTCATCACCGAGTATAGGATGCGGTCAGGTTCAACGAAGGCCAGATTGTCTAATATCTGCGGAATCAGCCGCTGCCCATATTGCTCCGGGACTGCCATTGTTGTGTTGTCAGTATACGGCCTGAGTAGATTCGAGCATCAATTGGAGTTATCAAAACCAGATATAAGGAAGGTATTGGGACTAAGACGGGACAAGAGCAGAGAACTCCGTCGGAGGTAACGTGGTCTCTGGCACGGAAAGGGCATCTGGCCGAACTAGCACGTCATATTTACTGCGAGTGGGCTTCTAAGGCCAATCCCCCGAAGTCAGTTCCAGTAGTCGGCAACTTCCGATCGAGAATGCCACATGAGTTATGACTCAATGCGAGGCGAGATAAGGACGGGCGCACATGCATCACCGTGGGTAGTGGAGATGCCGAAGCTGGCTTGCGAGGTGCAGCTGGCCGTGCCGCCTGCATAAATATCCCGCCCGCGTATTTTGAGGTCCGTGCTGTTCGTATAAGCCGAGACCTGCATGAAAAGGAAGCAGGTAAGAAACCTTAGATAAAGTTGGTTGTGTCCGTGCCCTACCTTGTAGGGCAAGCACTCATTCTATGAAAGAGGGGTATCTCGGGAGATGCAAGAAGTCCCACCGCGGGCCTAGACGCTTTGATGAGAGTTGTGACATCGTGAAGGACTGCCGCCGCACCAAACTTCGACCATGACTCCCATGAGTTCGAACGTATGTCTGGGTTAATCTGTTCTGGGCATATCTGTAATACAGATTTGCAGAGCCGCCAATGACCAACGAGCTTGAAGCCTTCTGCCACGTGTCTCCTTAATTCAGTAACTATTGTGTGGGAACCTATCTATTGTCTACTACACCTGTGTTTCTGGGCATATATTTAAACCTTGAGACAAGCTCTCGGCCTTGCATGTCCAGGTCGGTTTCTTCCGAATTATTTAGATGCCGTCTGTACACAGTGTCCCTGCCATCATGCAAGCTCCTCCTCAACTTATGGGTTCCGACCTAGGGAACCCCCCACACGGCAAAGATTCCGCTTTCGCTACTGATACAAATCAGAAAGCAATATGGGAGACGGATGACATATCTGCCAGGATTCTTGCCATTATCTTTGATTACGCCCTTGACAAGTTTGATGATTCCAGGGAGCGGCTCGCTTTGGGTATGGTCAACTTTCTATCCACCATTAACAATTTCGTTATGGCAGAGGAGCCGGTTGATATGTGTCTCCCTGGTTTTCCGTTCAAATCGGCCAACAAAATAAACAAGGTCCTTGGCTTCCTCCCTGACAAAGCTGAGGAGCTAGCTCTCCAGCGGCTTGATACTATGTGTCTACATATACGAGATATATATAGCCCAGGGGCTAGGATCACTATCATCTCGGACGGTATAGTGTATAATGGTCAGGTTGCCCCTTGTGATATGATAACTTCGCTGACCTATGGCTTTCGGCAGACTTGCTGTGCATTCCAGATCGCGATACGTGGGCCTATGGAGAGGCTCTACGGGCTTTAGCCGTCAAGAAGGGGTTCAACCAGATCATATTTTCCCGCCTCAAAGACCTAGCTGGACTTGAGCTTCCGCAGAAGCTGAGTGAGATCGTTTACGTTGCAAATGCCACTAATTTTCGGCGGTATCTTCTGAACAAATATGGCAAGGAAGATTATGATATCAACTACGAGATTGCTACAGATCCTGATACTCTGATGACCTATTGAGGATATAAGAGGTTTCTGGAGTCAGACTTGCAGCATATCTTCCCGACTGGTGAAAACAGGTCGCATAACGGCTACAGACGGGACGTCAAGTACCTTGCCAAAGAGATGATCATTTGTGGATGCGTAAGTTTTATCCTGTTTGGGCTATGAAAGCCGCCTTCTTGTGGAACCGCACTTCTAATCAAAATCAGGCTTTTGCTGGCGCTATCAAAGCTGCGTTTCCCAACCATCTCCGACTATCTATTCATCAGTCCACAGGCGAGCACAAGGTGTCTTTGAGTTTGTTACACACTAAGACGGGCTACACGACGCCATGGCACTGCTGCGTCGCACTCATGGGTAATGGGGAATGGCTGAGCGCCCCAATGAGTGACTTTCAAAATGACCCGTGTTTTGATGTTGTTTATGAGGATGGACGGCCTAGCTATTTCCGCGAGAAGTCATACCGGGATGAGGATACAAAGTAGGGAGAGGGGAGCTGCGAGTATTTTGTCAAGACAGTAGACTGTATTTTCACTTTCGAATATTTAAAGAAGCCTAGTATTACGTTTTCTGATCTATATCTTACACTTGATACTCAAATACAGTACTCAACAAGACTCAAACCTGGTTTCGCTAAGTAGTGGTATCTCACAGCCCATGGAAGCACCGCGAAATGATAAGTGGGTTTTCTCACATCCCACTGCTTCATGTACCTACGCTCGTTTCGCACGTCACCGCATATACACAGAGCTCAGCATTGGTCCATTGTCTTACGATAAGGCACCACGAAACTTGAGCAGGCCAAAATAATTCATGTATCGTTGGCTATACGATGCCGCTACCGAATGCCGTCGGTATATTGGAGAAGGTTGTTGAGGGAGCAGCAACCACAGGAAGAGTACTAACGGAAACGTCGGGCTCGCTTACCCAGTGGTGGAGACATACCAGTAAATATTTATCAAGTGCTTATTGGTCATGATTAAAACACGTGCTCATTGATATGGTGTGACTTGAATTGAGGTAAGGTCCTTTTGTTTTTTAAACAACAGAGATGGTTCATCGTTACGACTATTAGAAGCAAGACCGGGGATACCTACTGTTAATTTCATTTCTAAGTAGAGATAGGTTGACTAAATAAAAGTCAAATGACAGCTGCAAAGTAACACTAAAATGATAACTTGTCCGTATCTAGTAAAATACATCGAATGCAGCGCAAACTTCTCCAGAGTAGATACATAAGACAAGTGGTGATTAGGCTGAATCCAGCCCCAGATCACTTGGCCTGAAAGCCATAACCGCTTGAGCATGCATTTACTCCATTTTGCCCATCTCTTCGAATAGCTGGCCGATTCAGTGTTCGAATGGAGCAAGAGGATGCTCCTCGCCAATTCCCAGGTCGGCCAACCTGTATCGAGGATTCGTTGTATGCATGGCTATGTAGCCCCTGACACTCTGATTCCAGGACCGCTCATATATACCCCTCCCTTTGAGGATCTGTTCGACCCTCTTCGCTGATGCTATTGTCTCTTGGTTTACTTCCGCCACCACAGTCAGTACTGGCTTTTCAGTACATGTGGCGCGGTTGTGAACATAGTTTCTCTTGTCTCCTCCTAGTTCCTCCTTGTAAAAACTGTAAAGATTTAGTGATATTTCTAAGCCTAAAGCGCAACTTACTCACGATAAGACGTCGTTAGATATGTTGATAAAATTAGCCATGTCTGGGATTGCTTCCAGAAAGGCTCCGACATCAGGGTGTTGCGCTTTGGGATAGCAGAACACGGCATAGGCCTGGTCCATGCCCGACATGTCTCGATAAAAGTCGGGGAACCTATGCCCTGCCCGGGTGATAGTCATATTCTGGAACCCATCGTGTCGCTCCAACAAATTACTCGTGAGGAACTTGAGCACCGAGATTTGCAGCATGTTTGCTAAGACGGGATCAAAGTGGTCGTGGGCTTCGCGAAGAAGACCGGCAATTCCCTCAAGCAGGCTATTTGGCTGAGGCTCGCCTCGAGTAACCGCTCATTGAAGAGGACCGCCTCCTCTACCATCTGATTGCTTTGCCCTACGATATCGTCGTACTGGACAACGAGCCAGGTGAAGAGTCCGACGTATCCCTGAACTTGAACCGGATGTCGGGGATGAGCGAGCTGACTGAAGTTAGAATGAAGTTGATGAGAATAGAGATGATGGAGGGTAACACACCAGCCCTTCAGCATAACCCAAACGGAATCCCTTCGCAGAGAGGGGAGTATCAAGGGATACTCCAATCTCAACAGCCCTTTTGTACATATACTCCAACAGTGCCTCAACAGTTTCACCTTTCAATTGAGGGGCACCTGGATAGCTTAATTGTGCCAGCATATCGACACAGATGGGAGCAACAAGAGCAGCCAAGGTCTCTGGTTGATAAGGGAACTCCCCCTCGAGTCGGATGCGCTTTTTGAAGAGCCCATTTAAAGAACTCAGGGGTCGTCGCCACATGGCTTGGGTTCCGGCGATTGTATAGGAAACCATATTTGAATAGAAGTTTGTCTCGTAGACGACAGGAACAGGCGTAAGGGGAAGAGATGAGGGAAGGGCGAACTGATTTGTTGATAAGAGGCCCTTGATTTATTTTGGTGGTTGAGATTTCGATTTTGTTTGATGGAGGAGTGTTGGTTTTGTATGAGGAATCGATTTGGATAACGGGGGGCTCTTGATTGCAAGCTGTACCATTTTGTTAGAAACCTCATCAATGGATATCTTGACATGTGTATGTGTCCTACCCCTTCTGCCAAACATCCAACCCCTTGGATCATGGAGGTGTCGCTGGTCCTCATGGCTTGTTGCAATCTAGCCTAGCGAGCGCTCGCCGAGTCTTCCCGCGCAAGTCCCTAAATGCTCCCTGATTTCACGTGAAACAAAAACCAAGAAGCAGTATCTACTTCAGTGTTCTAATTGCTCTTGCATTAGGTCGCCTAGTCGAAAGTTTCCGCATTTTAGGTTGGTGATAATTTGTTGCTAGGAGGTAGGAGGGTAAGAAGGTTTGCTCTGCCGGTGAACATGGTCTTGTGGTCATACCTCACCGAGCAACTACAATTTCCGTCGGTAATGAGCTCGGCATAAAGTCCAATATCCACTCCTTGACAGTCATATTGCGCCAGAGATAACAGACACGGCACATTTCTTCGAGGTACTGCCTTCCCCTCTGAAAGATACCTCGGTAAGTCTTTCGATCAAGTTGTAGTTCTTTACTTAGCGCCAGCCCTTGAAGGTCTAAATCTTCTATTTGCTCATGATAACAAAGCATATAGAGAAGATTGAGTGACTCTTCTACGTTCAATTCGTCTCAATCAGAGACAAGTACCAGGAAGAGCTTAGTGTCGCCGTGGGAGTTAAAGCTGTTCTCCTTGGTATTGTTACTCTTGCTTCCGTGAGCATGTATCAAGCTGCATAGTTACGTGGTGGTTCTATTATTAGCTTGTTGAAACACCAAGGACAACAAAAGCCGCATCTGTAGACAACGGTCGACCGAAACGTTGGCAAACCCCCTGTTTCCTCGTAATACATCCTGGTTATTCCATGATGCGGCCTAACGTCATGTTCTGCTAATGCACTACCAATGCGACACTACAATCAATTTGTCATCCATCTTGTTCCGTGACCTCCTGCAAGGCTCGGGCCGAGTTCAACTCTCTAAACGTAACCACCATCTAGCGCTTATCTTTTCAACGTGCGATGCATAAACCTAATCAGAAGAGGCGGCAGAGACCGAGACTGAGCCATAAAGTATGAGTATGAGGGATACCAAATACCCCATCGCTAAAGTCTGCAAGTTTCCATGTCGATCAAATAAGTAATGGCAACCTTCAATCTTCTTAGAACTTTGCGAGCCATCTTGAAACAAAAGTCCTACTCAAGTGCTAAGCCCTGCTTTAAATATGTAAAGCATTGATATCTTATCAAATTCTACTTATGTTTCATGTAAGATTCTAGTTACTTAGCGAATTAGTCCAAAGTTGAGGTACTTCTATTCATCTTTACATGCACTGCCAAGTGGTAAATTGGCTGTGGCTTAAGTTCCCTCAGCGGCTTTGGACAGAGATAATGGTTTAGCATGATGACATCTATAGCAGCAATCAGCGCTTGTCATATGTCAACTCTACTAATAAGTTTTCGCACTCAAATCAATCAAATCACGAATTGTCCATTTCAACCAAATCACGTGTTAAACTTCTCAAGTTGAAATGATTGATGGATTATACGCGCAGCATGGATCGGCTGATCGTAGCGGATACGCGGATTATCCCTGGCCATTTCCCTTTAGCACCATGAGAAAGAATCTACATAGTAGTTCGTCATCAAGAAATTAGAAATAACCCAAGCGCTCACAAGAAATCTTAAAACTTAAAAAGTAATGTCGCATCAAACTTGTCACATACCACTCACTTCAAATAGATTTCGCGGATTTGCCAGTCCGGTAGCGATAGGGTTAATGCTGGCTTCTGGCTGAGGTGCAGGCGTTCAAGTGTAAAGTCTCTAACAATTCGTATTTTTTTAGCCCCACCTGTTAATTTCGTAGGGTTAGTGATCCTTAGAAACTTAATACAAACGGACACGGAAGTGTATCCGGTAAGACAAAGGTGATACAGGTTTATTAATTCTTACGTAAGCGAATAGACACGTTGCAGGCGTAGCAACAACCTAACCCTGAACCCGCACCAACGGTACAGCCATCCGATCGGATGGCCCTACGCTTGCGAGGTTATTGACTGGGCGATGTCTGACATTAAGAATATATCCTGCAACGGATGTTGTCTAGCGGTGACCGGGGAATTGTAGTTGCTGTGTCCTCTGCTTGGACGTCTGTTAGGCATCGATAGGGCGCGTCTCATATCGTTCGTTCCTCAAGATCAAGACAGACGGCAATTGGCGTTCAGAACATAACTATACAGAACGTGAAAATCGGGACCAGAAAGCTTTCTCGATTAGGCTTAAACCCCAATAGTGCCATTTGAGTTAGTACTTGGTAGCGAGATCGTATGTATCAATTCAGAATAGATACCTTCTTCTATAATTCACTTTGTTCGTCAAGCTTGCTATGTTATGTTAGGTAGATATTTGTCCGGGAGAGCACAGGACGTACGAAGCTAAATTGTTTACAATCACTGTTGTACTACAATCAATACAGGTCTTCTGCACGGCCTTCTGCGTCGGAACTGTACATATTCTCGATCCTTCTGTCTACTAATGCCCCCAAAAGGCACCTCTCCACCCCAAATGCAGGAGAACCAGGATCTCCAAACATCCTCGGGAATCCACTCGCAGGGAAGAGCGACAAGGCAGGCTAACCGTTGCTCTATAGACGAGGCAATCACCTCATTCCACGATCCCTAGGCAAGTTCTGTACCGGTCCTACCTAGCAGTTTGTATCTAGTGGTCTCATCTAGCGAGACCTATTATCGCGGCCCGGTTGTTCCGGGTAGCAGCTAAGCCCTCAGAAAGAAAGACATTTTCTACAGTATACGACTGTAGAGGTTGGTCAGATTTGACCGACTCCCTCACTGCTTATGCTCATATCACGCGCCTCACACGTGCAGTGTTTGAGCTGCGAGAAGGTTAATAAGCCAATCGAGGCCTGTAGGTTGAAGTTGGGGGCAACTTAGGGCCTGGAAAGTTGCACAGCTGAGGGCTGCTGGTCTTTTTCAGCAGCTGAAACTGCAAAGGTCGACTGAGGCAGTGTTGCGCTACAGGTAAGAACGTGGGTGGCAATGGGATTACCCTTAAATGTCGAGCGGTAGAATGCCACAAGGATGGGATATTGGTTGTGCGGGAAACCGAAGGGATGCAGAGCCCAGAATGCCGAGGGCTTCCGAAGCCATAATATCGAGTTGATCAGAAGCTAGAGATTTTATATAGTGGATGGTAGGCGAAGGTAATATCGTCAGCCTATGGAGCTCAGTGTCGTTGGACATGTGTCGCGAAGAAAGGTTAACTCTCTGAATCTCTTCCTTTCGGCAACGGGGAGGGTTCCACTAATCCCAGAGGTGGCTATGTCATTTTAGCGTGTAAAAATTCTTCGCCTTAGAAGAGCACTAACGGCAGATACTAGGGAAAAGCCTTTACAGAAGAGTCTCGTTAATGAGCAATTCAGTACCGTTACCCATACACAAGAAGCCGTACAAGAAGGGGCAGAGTGTTACTTATCTTCAAGAGTGATTTCTTGTACATTTACCTAATTTAAATGCTAAAGCTTCTACATAAACCAGTACTTATTCCTGTATACCACTAACCACCTTTCTCAAAAATCCCTATCGTTAGGGTACACAACTTTATGAATATAATCATGGTAAGCTACTGGATCCGTCGCGCGTTCGAGCCGCATAGGGTGGCTACTCTGTTTGGCGTTGACGGCACGGCCCGTGATATCCAGGGTGGGGCCGTCGATACTTTAACACGAGTTTCCAGCATTGCCTGAGCTCGATAGAGTTAAAGACAAGGCATTTCTGGCTAGTATGGGTACATGCCGAGGCGGGCGTCATCAACAGGGCTCAAACGGGCGGAAGACCGGGCCGCACACGTAAGTCAATTATTCGTGTCATGCTATACGACGCTGTTGATTCCCTCTCATACATCACTGAGTCAGAAAAGGGGCCAAAATTGAGTGGGGGACAATTATGACGCGGCTGATCCCAAAAGGTTAGTGCCAATCAACTAACTGCCATCCCGTCAACAAGCTTTAATAACTGCGTTAAGCTAACCCTAAGTTAACAAACTAGAGCCAAATGAAGAAGGTCCAAACCGGCATTTACAGTTTGCTACCCGATCGGATGCAGGGTAGTAGTTGTCAAAGGCAAGTAAGTAGTACTCCGTACCTGCAATGGATTTATGTATTTATAAAGATCCATTAAGTCATCCGCTAGGATAATGGCTCGATAAAGTATATCTTTTACGTGGTTCCATCACGTCGAGCTAATTATACAGCAACAACTTTCGAGAGTAAATGAACACATACTAAATAAGGGTACAAAACCTGAGCAACGAGTTTTAGTTTCAATGCTTACCCGTGGAGGCCTGAAAGTATCCCCAAGAATACCGAAAGTTGGAAGCTTGCATGCTCTCCACTTCCCTGGAACAAACCCGTGATTCCGGAAGTCTAAATTATGAAAACATTTGGTGCTCGAGTGAAGAGAGGCAAAAGGATATTTGAAATGCTAGGCATGCATTGCCGCCGGTAGTTGATGAGATTCGGAAAGCACTGATATGACCAATGCTGCAGAAAACAAAATATTTAAATAGAGATCATTTAAGAAGTAATCTCTGCTATTTTATATTATAGTTGCTTTTTTCTTTATGCTTGACAATATCGGTCCACAGAACCTACAACATGTGCCAATGCACCTTCGGCTCATTATTCTTCCTCCCATCATACTGCTCACGAACGATCCAGATGACTTGCCATAAGAAGCCTGTTAGTAGTCATCTTCTTTACGTCGCCTTATATGCCAGAGGAGGAAGGTCCACGATGCCAGGGCATGAAGACAGGTTAGTGTCGAAGCGGCTGTAGAGCATTATCAATGATCCGGTGTTAATGGCGTATAGGTACCATTGGGCCTTCATAGTAGAGCCTCAAAGCGAAACCAAAAATAGCCAAAGAAAGCGCTTTCACGTGAAAAGGCTTCTTGAGGTGGTAGGAGAGCAGTGGATAGTAAGTTCCTATTGGCCATTATATTAAAGTCGAAGTGTATTTTCTAACCTTGTAATTAACTCATAAACTTAACTCCGCCATTACCTTCCGATTGCCCCAAACCTTCTTTCTAACCTTCTTCCCTAATTACACCGACATACATATCATTACAAAACTTTCTTCAGGTCAAGCTTTTCTTATACATTAGCATTTCTCAACAAATTTAATAGCTATGCACTATACCTAGAAGTTATTTATCTAAGTAAATTGCTAGCTATAGCTTAATTAGGGATTTAATCTAATCCTAGTTTCTTTTTCTAATTAACTTTATTATCTTCTTAGCTTTAACCCTATTATAAGGAAGGGCTTTTAGTGCCTCTCTTTCTTACCTAATAGCTTTCTTAGTTTCCTAAGAAAGTCCTTTACTAGTATAAGTAAAAGCATAAGTATTAAAAATAGCTAGTTATTTAATTAAGTTATTAAAAAGCCTTTTATATTCCTTAATATTAATAATCTTAAAGACTTCTTTCTTTATAGCTTTAACCTCCTTAAAGCTATTTTCTTTTTTAAAAGTCTCTTAGTAATCTTTAATATTAATAAGGTAAAGGGAAAGTCTATTAATATACTATTATTAGAATTTATTTAAATATATTATATATTATATAGATAAGCTTCTACTTAAAAGCTACTATCTTGCTTTATTATTATCTTATATTTAAGTATCCTAGGAGATAGATTAAACGCACTTTCTTATAATCCATAATAGCAGATAAATAAATTATCTTTTAGGTTTTTATAATATTAGCCTTTAGCTATAGTAATTAGTTAGTTATTATAGTATAATATCTAAGTTATTAGCTATATATATTATTTACAGTTAAGGCTTGTAGCTAAGAGCTTAAACCAGCAGATAGAACTTAGTTCCTATTGGCACTTTGGAGAGATTGACATCTCCACGGACGCACCTTCTATAATACTCACTCGAGTCCTTATCGGTAAAGTTAAGGACCTGGACCGAGTTTGTCTCCGCTTCAGGCGTACGCCAATTCAGCAAGAAGTCAAGACTTGGAACTGGGTCGACTGGATCGAAGCCGCGTTTGATGAAATCACTCAGGACTACGGCAATCTGGAAACCTGCGTTACGAAGTAGGAGAATTTACGGGATACTGTTATGCGTTATATTGAATTGAAGAATCTGGCCCATCGCTTTGATGGGACAAGAGCATACGACTTCACAAAGGTACCGACTTGGGATATGCTCCGGGGAGCAGAGATTATACCTTGAGGGCAGGGAAGCAATTAGAGTGGTTATGAGAATGGGTTTCAGCAGGCTCTTAGCACTTTAATAGAAGCCATATTAACCAATGTAGTGGCTATCCTTGATTGAGAATAGAGTAGCATCTAACCATTACAATTCTGTATTCTCCGCCTTAGTTAACCGGCCAATCTATTAATCTTCTGTGCCAAGGACTTTGACTTGGCCAAGACTTAGCTCAGGCTCACCTTAAGCTCAGGCTAAAGTAGCAACTACTCAGGATAGTAAGTAAGACAGGAAGTACCATAAGTCAATGTTTACATTACGTATAAGACTGATTTAGTCTCCTTTAGCTAATATATTTTTCTTTATATAATGCCTTCTAATGTATGTAATTATAGCTCAAGATATAATACTGCTCGTTATAAGAAATTGGACATTTAACGCCTATTTTTGCCTCTCTGGCTAGCATAGTTGATAATCTCCAGTTAGTAATGGCTTTCAACAACTAAGGATCTAACTTTTACCCTACTCTCTCTTGGCTACTACCTTTAACTCAGACGTGCAAAACAACATATGTCAAACGACTATTAAATGTCCGTAAAAGAAAAGTCACTTTCTCGGAGAACAGTGGTGGTCAGGGAAAGCTCTGAGTCATTGTATTCAATGCAGCCTTTGTAGATTTCAAGGCTTGAGAAACCTGCCAGCTATGTAACCGAAATCAATACACAGTCCTATTGCCACATAGTAACCATTCACCATAGCAACAAGCTGGGCTTCACAAAAAGATAAACTAGTAAGAAAAGATAACTAGAAGGGCTATTTAAATATAATGCTATATAAATTTACCTTATACCCCCAAGAAAGATAATAAGCACTTTCTCCTAATAAAGTAAATTTACTTACTGTATTGTGGCTAGGTAGCCTCTTAGCCACACTTTGCTTTAGATAAGAACATTTCGCGGCTACCTCCGTACTTTATAACCAACATACAGTATCCTGCAGGAGGCCTACCAACATGGGTTCCCCGCTCTGTGCCTCTGATCACATTTGGGAAAAAATCACTCTCTTTCCTCTTGCTTATTGTCTTCATCAAGAATACCCTCCCTTTACAAGAAAGATTACTCAGCGGTCAGCTACTTCAACATGTCGGCGACTCTCGAACCAAAATTGCTGCTTCAAGCCGTTTTTCACCATGTAGTTCTTCCGTCCAAACTACCCAGCAGAAACGACGCAGATAATTCTGGGCTGGCGTATGATCTTGGAAGTCGACTTCAGCGCGCTTTGGCCAAGTTCAGTGACGATCATGACCAGGACGCTTGGAACGTCCTGGTCAGCTCTATGAAAGCTACAGCATTTCTGAACCAAGGTCAATTAATCAGCCACGAACTTCTGGAGCGGTTTCAAGGCATCGCTGCTGGCGAGAAAAACATATGGCTCGCTCTATTCGTCACTCAACAGAATTCTGCTTTGCTGGTCCATCGCAATGACATGTCTGTTTCTGAAAGCTTTTCCAACTCCTGATGACATATCAGCTAATCTTTTAACAGTGAAGAAATGGTCATTTTCGAAGCATTCCAGACGGATGCGCCGGTCAAAGATGTTCTCGCAGCAAAGCATTGCCTCACGTGGGAATTTCCCCATCGCTCAGTCCAAGTTCCATTCAACATTTTTAATGACATGTCATTTTTGAGAAATCTGTCTCAGTTTTTGGGGCAGGCAAGCTACGAATCCTTTGATCAGTTCGCGGCAAAAGCTTCCAAGGGCGGACAATCAATTGCCGAAACCCGCAACTCCACGGATCCTGCTCTGGTGATTGACATGCTCATGTCACTTCTGGAGGGGCTTGGAAGTGGCGCTCAAGTACAGTCGGTCCGTAAAAAAGTTCGAGATGACGTTGTACTGGGCTCATCTGAGATTCCCTGGAGGCGCTCGCCATACTGGCTGGTTCTCCGTGTAGCATTGAGACGTATGTTACGTGAGTTGCTAGACCACAAATGCGCCGGCATGGGACGAGTCTATTACAAGTTCGTTATCTGTGCCATGTTGGCCGAGCTTCTCAAGGACTCTGTTGACAATCTGCACCCCGAGATGTCGTTGCATCTTCGAGCAAAGCTTTGCCGCCGCATGGCAAAACTCAAAACGGATAGCAAAGCGTGTTCACCCTCTTTGCGCCCGTTGTATGACCAGCTTTTTGCATCAACTTCGGGAGACTTTGAAGATATCGTGAAGCATGCAACGGAAAAGGTTTCATTAAAATGGGACGACTTCAAGGCCAGAGCGACTCGCCGGATTCCAACTCTTCCGTCCCGTGTTCCAGAAGCTGATCTGTATATCAGACTGGATAATAGTGGGGCCTTTCTGAGATCTCAGCTGTCACAGAGGCTCAGTCCTACGTCCCGTGTTATCTCTCAAGATTTGCCTAAGCTACAAGAAGGAACAATTCTCGAGATTGGCCGCCTGGCTGACCGCTATATTTCCCTCCAGGACCGTGATAATGCGGCAGCTAGGAGAATCGCTACCACCTCAGATATCCCTCAAGAACTGTGTAAATCACTATCTACAAGTATCATGGACCTACTTACCAACGTGGGAGACAGCTTCAACAACGATTCGACTTTAATGAGTCGCCACCTTCTGAGACTTTTCGAGCTTTGGGTAAAGATGGATGAAGCAGCAACCTCTACATGTCCATTACTCAAAGAATATCATCCTCTGTTTATTCCTGATGCATTGGATGTGCTTTGCCTGATGACTAGGGACGAGATGGAACGCCTATTACGAGTACAGCAATACATTCACAATCGTGTGGCTTCGCACAAGAAAGGCCTGGGTACAATCTTCGATAACCCCCGACAAGGGTCAACGTTCCCTGCCAGATACGTCTCTTCCACTGCGGCTGGTAGCCAAATGTTGATGACCGCTACACTGATTGATGATGCATCACTGAGGGCTCGACAAGCAACCCTATCCGAGTTAGAACGGCTGACAAAGAGGTATGACAGCTTGACACAGTCGCTGAACGACCTTACCTGCACATGTACCGTTTCTCCTACTGGCAAAAAGATTACGCATACTTGTCGAAGATGCCCGAAGTTGTGGAAACGGAAGAAGCTTAAGATCAGTGTCCATGAAGACTTTCTCCCAGCAACAGACTCTGATCATCGCAATGCCCAAAGGTCAGCTATCCTTCTTGAGCTGCTTATTCCTCAGTACTTGTATGCCTATCGTACAGCAACTTGGCAGCTGTACCTTCTTGGTACCACCGTGTACTCAAGAACCAAAGGTGTCCCCAAACTGCTTCTTGAAGATATCGCTGATATCAAGAAGTTCTCTCTGGAGGTGAACAAAACCTTCACGCTTGCTTCGCGGAAAAAGTCTTTTCGACAAACTCACTATAGCAAGTTGAAATTACCAAAAACGCCTGCCCAGGTCACCTTTCCCTTTGGAGCCGAAATGTCCTATTATGATACTATATCGGGGCTTTGGGCGGACGAACTCCCCAAGATCCCATGGTATCAGCACCTCTTGGGTCCCTGGCTTCCACAAGGCATCCCAGATCCATATGAAACGCCAAGTGGAGTCCTAGGCATGCGTCTACATCATCCCTCTTCTTACGAGATCATAGCAAGCGAATCAATGTGTCCTCCATCCTTATCGGGTAACGATTTTTGTGCTTTCCAGCGCGCGGTTTCTGCACGAGGTCGTCGCTGGCTTGAGATACTGAAGGAATTGGCGGCTTCCAATTTCGACTTTAGTAGTCGAGCTACAAATACCTTCTTCCATCGCCTTGCTATGCAGGCCGGTCCAGCTGCATTGGAAAAAGGAATGCTGCGTGAAGTTCATTGCGTGTTCAGCAGTGAAAGTTTCTGTTATAGACTGAAAGAGCGGCTCGAGGCTTGGATGGACACGATGGAACAGAATTGGAGACAGGTCGATCGGATGAGTACCGTTGTGGTATTGGGTCTTCGGCTATATCACCTCGGTTTGCCGTCATTCAAAATGCAGGCTCATCAATTGCTGTTAAGAGTCCGCTCCATCACCTCAAACTGGATCCTTCAATTACAGCATGAGGTCAGATCAACGCTTGATGGTGACATGGCCGCCAAAGCCGCTACTTTTGCATTCTGGTCCGCGTTACTTTGCCGCCAAACATTCTGGGGGTATTTAGGTCATGATGACTTTGAAGCAACCCTGCTCAAAGATGATCCGTTACCTTTCTTCCGATCGTCAATCGCGCTTCAGGAGAACCTGCTTGACAGTTCGGATAAACTGCCCACACACTTGCGTAGTCTTCTTACCCAAGACATGTCTGCTTCTTATCAGATGAGGAGTATTGTTGAGAAGTGGGTGGATAGCGACATTGGTCTAGTGGAGAAGGCAATAAACGAGACATGGGCCAATGCTAGCCTTCTCGCCCAGAGGTCTTACTCCCCGTGGAAGAAGCTCCCAGCCAAACACTCGTGGTGGATCTCGTCTCAAACCGCCCCTAGTGAATCAGTAGCTTCACAGAGAGTACATTATCATATCCTTCAAGGCCACTTGCTAGTGGATCAAAAGCCCCTGGGAAGGTTTCCTCTTGAAATTAGGGATGATGAGTCTATGAGGGAGCTTTTCGAGGAGCGACACTTACTAACACGGCCATCCGGACTTTTGGACTATCAAGTCCTTACGGAAATGGAAGGACACCAGGTTCATGTTGGTATCAGGAATGGAGAAATAACCATCAAAGCTATCCCCAGGGGCTCCATTCTTCAATTCGTCCCGCGTTCCATGTTGAAAGGTCCCTTGGGCTGGGACTTACCGGCAGATCTAGTTGACGACTGCGTGCACTGGCTGGACTTGACTACTGGGAATCTAGAGATGCGTCGAAAGCCCCGAATCTGGCGCCGCAAGCTATCGAACTGGATACTCGACATCCGAAAACGAAGAGCCACCAGAAAACCGGGAACCAGCCTTGTTGAGCCAAACTCGGAGATTGGGAAGAAAATTGGTGGTGTTTTTCAAGATTTTGAAGACACCAAGAGGTTGACAATTTACCAGCCGGCGAATGGAGATCTGTCCGTGGAGCTGAAACGTTTGGAGCTCCGCTTCCATGTCAACCAGAGAGGTTTGCTCTACTGTCCTCAACTCAAGGCTGAAGTAGACCCTCAGCAAGACATTGGAACACTCCACGGATTACGAAGTGGAGTCACTCTACGCAATACCTCAAACCCTGAAAGAAAGAGTGTTATTATGCCGATCGGGGGTTTCCAATGGCAGAGGGAGGGAATTCATGTCGCTGTCAGGATTTCCAACGAAGGAGTGTACGCTAAATATACACTCAACTCTGTCCTAGGCCGACTGGACTGTCCCCCCGAACCACTTCTTCTTTATCTCAAGGCAGCAATACATGCACTGACATCTTTTCCACTACCGGATGACTTTACTGGTAAGACAGGAACAGAGGAAGCTCGCCATTGTTTGCTCTCGCCTAGCAGTCAGCCATGGACTCCTTTGGCGGGCTTTCCACAGAGAATACTGTCTGTCATCAAGTCTCTATCACCGGAAAGAACTCTTTATCCCCCAGGCATCAACTTGTATCAGAAGGTCCGTTGGGATGAGCATTTAACTTCCACAATTCAACATGAAGACTTGGCTCCTCTAGTCACTCTGATTGAAAATCGGTCACGGGAGCTAGAGACTTTCAGTAACACAGAAACTATGACAAAAGGTCAGCACGAAAGTGTGTCATATAACGCGTCTGTGGCTCGTTTGCGAATCAGAGGTCGTATTAGAAGACAGCTCTATGAGCGTGTCTGCTTTGATTCTGATTCGACGGTTCTTTCTCAGGCGGCACAAACAGATGGTTTCGTACCTCTTCGAGACCAGAAGTCATCTGTAAAGAGCTGCCGAGTATATCAGACCATCCATGCGATCATGGGATCCGATACTGGTACATTTCACCTTCCCAAGCTTGCTCCAATTTTGGAGAAATGGAACACATTCCGAGGTATTAAAGAGTCCTTAATAGATATGGATTTAGCGGCGAGTCTAGAGGTTGAAGCGACACAACTTTGGGGGGAGCTTGTTCGGAAGGTCCATGAAAAAGACCCCACGAGAACTTACGACAACCATTTTTCCCTGGCTTTGTTAGCGTTCAACGATAATGTTGACATGGTCGCCATAAAGTGGCTCGTGGCACTTTTTCAAAGTAGTAGACTGAGTCGCATCCAACCGCCCAGCCATACCCTGTTCACAAACTTCCGCCATTTTGAAGAACCGTCCAAAGACTTATTTTTGTCGCTAGTGCTACCAGAACCATTTAATGATGGTACGAGCGGACTGGTGCTCAGAAATGATCGCAAGAAAGACACGGTGTTACGAATAATCTCTCACATTCTCAACATGTGGCCAAATCCACCTCTTTCAAGACACGAGTTCGAATCATCAGTCAAAAGCCTAACCTCGAACATCAGGGACTTTAGCCTGAAGAAAACATGGCAGAAGCTCTACCCCGAGCTTCGAAGACTCAAGTCTAATTGGGAGCTGTCTGTATATCTCCTTGACCTGGAGAACGCAGCAGACCTGTTGCTAGACGATCAATCGAAGATGGAGCAAAAGGCATATCAAGACGTCTGGACTTCAAAACCAACACCTCTGGAAGGCAGAAACCCAGAGGGACCCAGGGAATACTTGATGGCTCAGTATTCGATGTCCGACTTGCTATCGAGGCTTAAAATCCATGAGAAGCCGAATGAGGACTCTCAATCCTGGTTAGAAGTACGAGATCAGTCTTCAGTGGGAAGCAACAGTTCCCATCCTCAGGGCCAGGCTTCGGATTTACCTGTAGGTCAAAGGCCTGAGTTCAATATCCTCAAAGGGATTATACAGAGACTTGTCACCTCACCTCTTACTTCACAACGGGCTTATGGGGAGGACCTTTCAGTGTCGCTCAAAGCTTTAACTCTGGCCCAAGAAAGTCGAAAATTACTTCATGGCATACCACGCATGGATTCAGTCAAGAGAGAAATCGATCGATGCCGTCAACGACTACGAGAACAACAATATAAAATAGAACACTCGGCTTCACAAGGTGACGAGGGCTTCGCGTGGCTTTCAAAAGGTCAACTTTGGCCTTGTTTCTCACCAGTAGCAATTCTTGAACAGCTAAGAAATGGCAATAGATTGCTAGTACCTCATGCATTGGTCAACACTATAGTAGAATATGGGGTGCTCACTACGCGCCTCCAGCGTTACTTGCGAATAGAAGATGCAATTCTTCGCAGAGATCATGTCTGGTTGGAGGAGAATTCTGAGACCGAGGGTCACTCCAACTGGAATCCGCTCAAGTATCCAGAATGGCTCCTCCTAGAGATCGACAGCAACATGTTGATTCGGCCTATCCAATTCGAAGTAGCCAATGCTATCATTTCACCATCATCGACGTCGAATTCTGTTTTACAGATGAACATGGGTCAAGGTTGGCATATTTTACTGACCACATCATAACGGATCGCGGAACTGACTATTACCATAGGCAAAACTTCTTGCATCATGCCTATGGCTTCAATAATGTTGGCAGACACGAAGAACTTATGCCGACTGGTTGTGCCTCGAGCCCTTCTCCTTCAGACAGCGCAAGTGATGCAGAGCCGACTTGGTGGGTTGGTTGGTCGAGAAGTTTGCCACCTACCATTTGCTCGACGATCACCTACCGACGACCAAGCTCTAGACCTTTATCACAGTCTTCACAAGAGAACTCTCGCATCAGGAGGAGTCATGCTGTGCTTGCCAGAACACCTACTTTCCTTCAAGCTGAGCGGGCTCCAGAAGCTGGCTGACAAGGAAACAAAGAGAGCGCAGAGAATGATGAACATCCAAGCATGGTTGGAGTCATCGAGTAGAGATGTTCTTGACGAGTCTGATCTCACTCTCTCGCCAAAGACACAGCTGATATATCCGAGTGGTATACCCTCCATGATTGATGGTCATCCTCAGCGGTGGCGACTTATCGAAGATATGCTATCTTTGGTTGAATCTCATGTACCCCAACTTCAGGCCAAGTTTAAAGATGGGATACAGGTATGGCGACGACACCGGGGCTTTCCTGTCATTCACCTCCTACGTCCAGAGGTTGAAGATCGTCTTAACACTCTTCTAGTGGATGATGTCTGTCATGGTCGGCTCTCATATGTTCAATTCAAAGCTGACAACAGTCTGACTGCCACAAAACCCGTCAAACTGCTGCTCTCAACTACTCAACCTCCCGCATCCATTTGGGAAGATGCAATTGCGTCGTTGAATAATGAAGCCTCTGTTAGAAAGACTCTCTATCTTCTTCACGGGCTCATTCCCCAGCGGTTGTTGATTCTCTGTCTGAAGAAGTCGTGGAATGTTCAGTACGGTCTTCATCCGGACAGAGCTCCCACTGCAGTGCCATTCGAAGCTAAAGGAATACCTTCGCAAACTGCCGAGTACGGTCACCCAGACACGGCGCTTGTTCTCACATGTTTGAGCTTTACCACGCTGGTTTGAGCAAGTCTCAATTTCTCCAGAGTCTCCAATTAATCAGCAACTCTGAAGATCCCTCCTCGCACTATCAACGCTTTGTGTTCTCAAGACATCTTCCTGAAAACCTTGAACAATGGCATCAGCTGGAGATTGAAGACGAGGCCCAAGTCACTCTTCTCTGGCAATATGTAAGGTTCGAAAAACATGTCGTCAATCATTTCTTGAACAACTTTGCGTTTCCGCAACACGCCAAGCAGTTTGGGGTAAAGTTCCAAGCCTCAGCTTGGGACATCCCCCTGCTCCCCGAGGGTATGAAACGGCAGGGTATGACAACAGGATTCAGTGGGACCAATGACAACAAAAATATACTGCCACGTACGATTCGTCAAGATGATCTGCCCACTCTCATACAAACCAACGCTGAAGTTCTGGTACATCTGCTGGAACCACGCAACCAAAAATGCTTTCAAGCTGTTGACCGACACGGACGGCATCTCAATGAGATCGGGATACTAGAACTACTCCGAAACAACGGGATCAGGATCCTGATAGACTCGGGTGCCCAGATTCTTGAGATGGAGAACCACCAGCTGGCTGCGGCCTGGCTTGACGTCTATACCGAAGCCCAAGGCGCAGTGTATTTCGATAAAAACGGCCGAATCATGGTACGAGCTCGTTTTCAAAAGTCTCCTGTGCCGCTTCTGGCTAGTTCCTTTGCAGACACTCTCGAAAAATGCGTAGTCTATATCGATGAGGCGCATACACGCGGGACCGACTTGAAACTTCCCATGTACGCCCAAGGAGCTGTAACATTGGGCATTAGTTCGACCAAAGACCAGATAACGCAAGGTAAGTGCATGCAACAATCAGTAGACCGTGCGAGGCTAACCATGATAGCTGCAATGAGACTGAGGCAACTCGCGACAACGCAATCAATCGCATTTGTTGCCCCTCCAGAGGTGTACACAAGTGTTCTGTCTCTCCGATCCGCCCACAGTCCCAGGGTTGCATCGTCGCAACCATTGAAATCTACCGACATTGTCCACTGGCTTCTAGAGCAAAGTTGTCAGGCCAGTGACAATATGATGTCCTTGCACATTGCCCAAGGGTTCGACTTTTGCAGACGTACAAATGCTCTATTGGAGTTTAGAAAATCCTCGCAGAACAAAAAGAAGAGAGACAAGCTCCTGCAAGAGACTCAACAGCCTGAGGGACAGACGTTGGAACAGCTTTACGGGCCAAAGGAGAAAGCATCGTCAACCGGCTTGAGAGTCATCAATTCTACACATTTACAACGCTTTATGAAAGAGCTACATGGACTGGAGGCCGATCTGGTCAAAAGCCAAAGGCGAGCGTGCTCCTCGGCTTTTGATGAGGTGGAGCAGGAAAGAGAAGTCGAATTCGAGGTCCACCAGCTTCGCGAGAAGCAAAACCCTACACATCTTACAGCACTTACGTTCTCGGGCCTCGATAAAGCCCTAGTTCATTTTTGTGATGAGTCTGAAGTAGAGCTGGCTAGTCTGAATTTTATCCCAGTCCTTGACTTGATTGGCAATACCTCTATCGGACTCAAGTATGGTGTCAAGGGATCTTCCTCGAACCTGTTTGTCTCGAAGGAGTTCTCAAGAACAGTTCAAACCCAGAAGACTGAGGCTTCTCGTCGCCTTATGGTAAGCTCTCTAGCAAGTCTCTTCAGACTAAATACACTAACGATACACTTATAGCGACCAGTCGAATGGGTACTCTGGAGACCTGACATCCAAACAGCTTTAGTCGTCATTCCTGAGGAGGCTGAGCTCCTTCTTCCAATACTCCGTAGGATACGAACCCCCACGACTTTTCTTCTTACCTATACGTCCCCAATTACAAGATCTCTTTTGGAGGTTGGTACCCTTGCCTACTTTCCTGTACCGACTCCAGAGAAGGAACTTGTGATTCCTTCTTGGCTGAGCATTGAGATTGGCATCATGGCCGGTCGGTTGTATCTTCCTTACGATCAGTATACGCAGCTACGCAGCTGTCTCAACGTTGATGAAACGGCAGAACCTTTGGCGACAATGAATGATGCTCATCGTAGCATGAAACACATCCTTCCTAATTTCGGAATTCTCAACCCTCAATCGCTCTCAAAATTCCTAAGCGAGTGGATTTCATATCGGTCCCAGTCATCTGACATTACGCACACCCCTATGGGGTATCTGATTGGAAATCAAGATCTTCCTGACAATCACCCATTCTTTACTTCTCACCTCAAATCGAGGGTCATAGAAACCACATCAGTAGTTGATCATGAAGCGCCAACGAAGAATGCAGAAGCCCAAAGTAGCGATGATGAAAGCGAATAGACTGAAAGGAGGGATAGATTAATAATCAAATAGTGACTGAGGATAGTTAAGGTAGCGCAATACGATTATAATACTTATATTACTACAAGCTGATCGATTAAGCTACTGCTAAAGTACATCTCTATACTGGTCAGAATATTCTATATTAACAAGGGGTTTACAAGAAGTATAGTTGCACAAACACACTCGGTATATTTTGCCAAGTAACATTATCATGATCCCCTGCGGTTTGGGTAACGGCATTGCCCAAACTTCTTGAGGCTTCAGTTTATTGCTTAGTTATCACAGAGAGGTCAAAGAAGGACATCACCGCCGAGCACTAAGTAAAGAGAATCACTGACATAGGGGGCCAAGACTCCAGTGTCACATGCGTTCATGTTCTCTTTTTGTAGACTCCTGCCTACTAATTTATATTATAGAGCTTTAAATTGTAGTTGTGCGAACCGCGTCAAGCCCGTCATCCGGATCTCCAATAGTTCCGAGAATTGCACCAAGCTCTTCAGGATCCCGAATGCGCTCGAGAGAATCATCGGCTGTATCAAAAAAATAGAAGGTGCCGCCGAGTTCGAACAATGTGTACGGCGATCCTGATTCAGCATTCAGGGCGAAGAGTGGTTTGATGTATAAGTGTCGTGAGCTCGTTGGCCAAATATCTCTAACAAAGTGTCAGCGTACTTCCGATGGGGATATGGTTATCACAAAGATGATCTACCACCAGATATCCGGAAGGCTCTGACGCCCAAAATTGTACATCTTCGCGTCACCCTATTACTTCCAGTCCGCCACTAATAATCGCAGTGCTTCTGGCTCAACCAGGTCTTTTTCAAGGCGAAGGCGGGCGTGATCAAGCTTTCGATCTGTACTATTTATATGAACATCTTCAGCAAACCTGTTCTCTTGAGTACAAGAATTGCACGATATGCCAATTTTGCATTGATGGGCGTCGTCATCGC
Source organism: Fusarium sp. Na10 (assembly GCA_002234255.1). NCBI lineage: Eukaryota > Fungi > Ascomycota > Sordariomycetes > Hypocreales > Nectriaceae > Fusarium > Fusarium sp. Na10. Next base: position 13,240 of record NJCS01000252.1, on the reverse strand, counting down.
CTACTACACTGGCGGCACTCTGGTTTCGACTTTCCAATGTAATCCTATTCGCAAAGCCTGGCAAGGTGATCTCGACGGGACTTGCATTGATAACACCAAATTCCGTGTAGCCAATGCCTACATTAACTCTTTTACGTCGGTCTTGCTCGTTTTGATACCATTTCCTGCTTTTCTATTAACGGGGTATTGAAGTAAAGAGATATGGCAATTTCTCTTTCTTATTGCGTTGGGACTTGCGTACGTTGAAACTTCCTATGAATAAGAATCTTTGTATTAATACGCTGACGACTTAGATATACGGCTTGTGCTGTGGTTCGCGTTGTGATGATCTACGTGCCGAACGAAGGAGCTGCTACTGATCCTCACTGTATGTCTATTACCCATCCTGATGCTTTCCGTTACGTTGACAGCTTTAGGGTACAATACTACGCCGAATACCCTCGCCATGGCTGAGATATTCACGGCCGTCATTGTGTCTACTATCATGACAATGCGCCCTTGTTTCCAGGTTGTTTTTAGTGGGATAGCGACGACCGTCACGAGTACCTCACGCACACGAAGAACTAAAGTTGACAGCTCAGGTGTTTTGGCATCAACCGCAAGCCAAATACGAAGGTCCGATCGTCAAGGCTTTAGTAAGATTGGGGCAACCAAGACTGAGGTGTTAAACATCGAGTTGCAGAGCAGAGATCGCAGCACTGAAGAGTTATTTGTGCCTGGTCATCATCACAGTCAAAAGCATGAAAATCTATAGAATACTTGTATATATAAAGATCTTACTATAATACATCGGGGGCAAATAAAACTCTTGTATCTCACTCTGACTTGTGCAATCGTATTAAGTACGGTGCTTACAACATAATCGTTAAGCTACATAGGGCTACGAAGGAAGCTGAGATTCAGATATAAGATTCCTTTTTTAATGACATCCAGGGAGAAAAAATCACCGTTATCGTAAGTCGTAAAAGTAGAGCAAACATCTGGTGCAGTAGGCTCGTCTCGTTATCTATCCACTACAACCATGTTCACTACCCTGACTTCTTGTCAAATTTAGTATCCACACGGGTGCGATAGTGCCGCCTTGGATTATTTGCGGGCAGTCTGATCCCACCAATAGTTTTTTGTTGGCTTTAAAACCGCGTATAAGTGCAGGCATCTCGCACTTTCCACCTTGCCAAGATGAACTAACTGTGTCCACCGTTTCCTCTTCCGACGGGGCCCACGATCTCTGTCCAATGTCAAGCTAAATGCCACATCCCGTTCGATTACACTCAAAGACAGCGGAATGAGCTCTGAGCTAAACTGGTAATTACTCATTACTCAGCTCACGTGGGGAAGTTCGGGCCCTGAAAGGCTTATATCTTGCGACTTTAAGGCTCGGTAAAATAGAATTAACCTTCCAACGTTACTGTCGGAAACGTAATCACCATATAGTCAGTTGCCTATGAATCTCGATGCATTTTGTTATGGCTCCTTCTTGCTATTGGTTCCAAAGAACCGGAAATAAACTTCCTTAGTGCTTACATATATACTCCGTAATCGCGCCCGATTAAAATCCTGTCATCATCGTCCGATTCTATCTTCCCTCTCCGCCTCAATCTCGAGGAACGTAGACTGCAGCGTCTGTGCCGCGCCCCTGCACCTCGCGTACGCATGTTACACTCTGCCAAGGCCTATCCTAGTCATCCTTCGGGATTTTCGGTGGGTGGAACAAGGATTAGTCGCCGAGAGACATTTGTTCGTCATCCCATCTCATTCCTCCCTCTTTTTATCGTTGCTTCTTTAACTTGAGGCTGAGCCGCAGTTCTTCAACATCAACAGGCTGAGTACAAGTGAACGAAAACAAAGGAATAATGTCTTTCCTACTGCACCTTTGCTGGTGTTTCGTTGTACTCACCTGCTTAGTGTCTACTGTTGTTTGTCATGATGACTATAAAGACTTCCGCCACAGATGTCTAGCCTTTAATCCCACAAGGCTCATCAACAATTCGACCTTGACGCGGCAAGAGTTTGTTTCTGCTGGTACAACGTTGCACCTCTCAGACAATGTCCCGACATGTAACCGTGTCTCCCAGGCAGTCACAGTCGACCTCTGTAGGATCGCCCTACAAATTCCTACCTCAAAGCGGTCATCAATCAGCTTCGAGCTATGGTTGCCGAGTGATTGGAAGGAATCGAGATATCTAGCAACTGGCAATGGTGGAATTGATGGGTGTGAGTAAATTCCCAGTCGACCAGCTCAAGGTACTAGCAAGCTGAGACAAGATGTTTAGGTATCAAGTACGAGGATCTTGCTTATGGCACAACTAATGGTTTCGCTACCATGGGTACCAATAATGGCCACAATGGGACTACGGGTATTACCATGCTGAACAACCCTGAAATTATCAAGGACTTCTCTTACAGAGGGTGAGTACTGTTGTCTTCCTCAGAACCATTAGCTAACCAGCAAAGTCTGCACACTGGCACTCGCTCCGCCAAGAAGCTGATGAAAGCTTTCTACGGCAAGAAACCAGCTCACAATTACTACCTGGGCTGCTCACTGGGCGGTCGCATGGGTATCAAGGCCGCAGAGAAGTACCCTAAAGACTACGATGGAATTGTCGCTGGATGCCCAGCTGTTGACTTCAACAATCTTCAAGGCCAGAGGGCTATGTTCTACCCGATCACAGGGTCTGCAAACCCACCTAACTATATACCCATCGACACCTGGAAGGGCCTCATTCATGACGAAGTTCTGCGACAGTGCGATAAGATTGATGGCGTTGAGGATGGAATAATCGAGGTCCCAGACAAGTGCTTCTTTAACCCCAAGACTCTTCAATGCAGCCCCAGACGTCCCAAGAACTGCTTGAACACGGCTCAGGTCGCTCAGCTGCAAAAGATCTACGCTCCTTACACTTATCCCAACGGCAAGCTCATCTTTCCTCGAATGAACCCTGGCAATGAACTCCAGGCCATATCGAAGCTCATCGCAGGCGCTCCTTTCAGTTATTCTGAAGATTGGTTCCGATATGTTGTATATAACGACCAGAACTGGGATGCTAGTACTTACAGCACGAATGATGTCCGAAAGGCAGACGAGCTGAACCCATTCGACATTCGTACCTATCCAGAAGAACTCCCCAAGTTCAAGAAACGCGGTGGAAAGCTGCTGAGCTATCATGGTGGCCAAGATAACCAAATCACCCAATTCAATACCCAGCGTTTCTGGAACCGCATGTACTCTGCCGATAACGGCCTGCAGGACTACTATCGCTATTTCCGCATGCCAGGCATGTTCCATTGTAACTCGGGTCCTGGCGCTTGGGCTGTTGGTCAGGGTGGCGGTGCCCCTGCTGCGGGTATCCCCTTCGATCCCCAACATAATGTATTGGCGGCCATGGTGGCTTGGGTTGAGAAGGGTCAGGCCCCTGCTAGCTTGACGGGTACAAAGTTCATCAACGACACTGCCACTAACGGAATCGACTTTCAGCGCAAACATTGTCTCTACCCTAAGACGCAGACATATATTGGCGGTAATCCTAAAAAGACATCCAGCTGGCAATGTCGATAGACTATGTAGTATCAATAGCAAAGTGTCTGTGTTCATTTGACTAGTTTATGTATAATATGGATAGCAGTGTCGTTATTTTGATTGATGTCTTTAATATTAAACACGATCCTGATACACGAGCTAAGAACGATTTCTCAAATATCTACAAAAACTCCACTACTGGCTCACGTACAGGCGCATGAAACTTATCCCCACCAAACTCACGCGACTGGATCTGAACGTGGAAGTTAATCTTCGCCTCATCGTCAGTGTTGCCTTTCAAAACCTCCATTGTCTTGTTGTCGATAGCAATGAATGAGTTCTCGTTCAGATGATCCTGGCAATTGCGGCATCCTGCAACATTCCATCGACTCAGCACAGCTTCGCGCCCAACTTCAACCTTCTCACCACTGGGCAGTTCAACATGGGTACGAATGACGAAGGAGCCAGCGTAGTCTGCACGGCTGACATTGTGCACTCGCGCGATCTTAGCGATCGGCTCCGTGGGTGGCTCAAAACGAGCTGGATCGTTGTCAAGCGACCCACGACCATAGCTGTATCCAAGTTTCTCGATATCTGTCACGTCCTCCGATGTGTAGAATCCACCGCCAGGCTTCGTGAATGGGTCCAATGGACTGTTCGTGTCCAGAGCTGTACCCTTGGGGAAGGTTGGGTCACCCAGGCTAGTGGTGCCATCCTTACCAGCCTCGACTGTTAAACTACCGGTAGCTGTGCAATCATGGCGGAGCTGCCACTGCCAGAAGGTATAGTCAATGAAGGCGTGGTGGAGGTAGAAAATGGGGTCAAAGGCGGCTGTCTCGTTCTCGCCCATGTCACCGTTGGCACCGAGAATTGGATCAGCGTTATAATTGCCTCTCTCATAGAATCCGCCAAGCGCAAGGTGGATGGCATTATGCGGCTCCTCGAGAGCGACACCATAGTGCGGCTGGCCACCATTTTCAATGATATACTGGGCCATGGAGGCCTTGTTGGAAAAGACGGTGTAGTTTGGCGCCTTGAGGCAGATCTGGAAACGAGAATAGACCGAGTATGTGTCGGGAATTCTGGTGTTGGGGTCGCCATCGGGCTTGATTTTGACCGTGCCATCCAACCAGGCTTTAACATTGGAATTGAGGATCTTGGTGTTAGTTGTATGATCCAGGTACTGTGCGTTATGCTTTTCAGTATCACGCTTATCAACAGGGTTTCCGACGAGGCCCGAAAGTGGGTAGCGGACGGTCTGATAGCCGGCAGGCTTGGTATACCGGCTCACATCCGGGGTGCTATGGTTGTCCGCCAGATCCTTCTGAAGCGTGTACGAGAACAACGGATTGTCCGTCTTCCCATCAACGGGGAAGGGCAGCTGGCGAGCAGTCACGAACCAAGGGATCGGATTCTCGTCCGTTCCGTGAGTCGCACACTCGTCCCAGAACGGCAGAGCCAGATCCGGGGCCTCGGGCAAAGCATTACGGAGTGCATTCTCCAGGCGATACAGATAGGCTCTGTGCCAGGTTGGGAAGAGGACGGTCTGGTGCTGGCAGTATCCACCCCACCAGTCCGGGTTTGTAGGATCCTCTTTCACGAAAGGCTCGCCGTGATAGCCAGCAATGACGAAGAAGGAGTCCGGATCGTTGGGAGGTAGGGCCTGAATCTTGCGGAAAGCCCTGACGAGGTTCTCCAGCTGGGTCCTGTCACCAGCGTCGTAAAGACTGACAAGTTCTTGAAGAGAGCGGCGAACGCGCATGATGGGCTACAGCAAGAAATATTGATATGCTGATGTTATTGACTGGTGGATTGGTGATCTCGATATCTAGGTATGTAGTAGACAGTCTGACCTTTATAGTTGATAGCTCGCTCCACTCGGATTTCTTGCTCTGCAACGCTTCCATGGCCACTTGAGTTTTTCATCGAGGACGACAAAGGTCACCTCGACCAATCCATGAGCAATGGCATGAACGTGGCAAGCTCAAGTGAGACACAGGTAACACATTCGTGCGAAGGGTCACCAACCTGCGAATCTTTGATCCGGGGCATAGCGCCGACAACAGATTTGAAGCTGAAAACTGCGGAGTTATGTCTCCTTCTGTCGTCTTGATTCTATATTCGCAAGGATCAGCTGTCTAAGCCTTTGCCAATTGGCAGATACCAGACATCGGCGCAGCTTGATATCTGGAACAATTCCTCTAGAACCTTGTTCAGTATGCCTGCTGATAGAAATAGTGAGACAATTTGTCCTTGTTATGGAAAGGTGTCTCGATAGTGTATTACCAGGTAGACCTGAGAGATTCTAGATGCATCTGTTGACTAGAATATTGTTGAGGTGGCGCGAAAAGATGATAACTTGAGATGCAGTTAAAAGCCAGTAGATAAGACACGATTCTGATGCATTCGATAGCTTGACGCGGCTCCGCTTCTTTACCCCGCGTTTTGTGGGCTAATAACACATTTTTGGATGCTTCAGCCAGCCTCAATAGCTTAGTTGCCACATTGGTACGTCGTTCAGCCAGTCTTGTGTCTCCAGCTTCCATATTTGGCTGCAACTAGGTCAAACGGTACCAATAGTCTTTATATGTATGCAACCGTTTTGGCGATATAGACCAGGACTCCGCCACCTTAAGTGATGCTAGGTAACATCAGTAGGTGCATAAATTGCTGAGCCACTAACCATAAACACTCATTGCCGCCGTGTGGATATGGCTGCATTAGCTTCTCTAGTCGAGTCCTGTTTCACTTGCGAATATGTAGTCACATGTCACGAATACAGTCTGTAGGTCTTGGAGGCCCGTAAAACACCACTGGTTATTTGTTCAATTCGGTTCTGACCGATGAGACATGATACTAAGATTTTAGTGTCTTGGTATTCCGGACGCTATCGATAGTACGATCCGATAGCTGACCTTATTGTGATTTAGTTAGCGGCGATAGTTATGTCTCAGCATTGGTCCAGACCCTCAGCCGCAAATCGCTGGAGTAATCAGATGTTGAGCTTCTCCTCAGATATCGACAGGGAGCGGTTGAAAATGAAAAACGTTCCAAAGTACAAAGCACCTATGTATATAAGAAGCATCTCCCCTTGTTACCAAACATGCTTGTCATCATCTCTAGGGCAGTTTTTCAGACTTATCTACTCCCATATTTCTACTTCTCCCAACCACGGAAATCAGACACGCTGGATAAATTGCAGTGGTGCGGTACTGATTTCAGTTCCACAATGGCTTCTGACGGTCTCTCGACCAAGGAGATCCTCCTTGATGCTGTTGAGCAAACAATCGGGGCCGATCTACTCAAGACCATCCAGCCTACTGACGTCTCCAACGTGGACCAAGATGTCAAAGGCCCCGCTATCACTCAGGCTCCGGTATGTAGCACCCAGCTGCCCGTCCCTCCCGTTTTCCAAGCCGCCATGGAACGAAACAATGGCTTGTGGGATATAGTTGTCGGGTTAAAGGAACACATACCTCGCTGGGCTCCTGGGTCAGTCATCAGGTGGACGGCTTGGCGAGCCGGATTCAAAAGCCAGGACGATGCCGACTACGCTGCTCAGCAGCTCAATGTTGCTGCAGAGAAATGGAATGAAGCTGACGTTGGTGTGACTTTCGAATGGGTACCGCTAGCTAAGGATGCTACCTTTGTTTTGACCAATGGTGGTGCCAATGGAACAACCCTCGCGAGAGCCTTCTTCCCCAATGGCGAGGATCTCAACTATGTTTTCGTGTACTCTTATGCATTTAGCCAAGAGTGGAAGCCACACAGTAAGTCCTTTCTGTAGCTTTGACATGTGTTCCCCAGGCTGACGATCTGCAGTGTGGAATGTCTTCATGCACGAGCTTGGGCATGTCATCGGTCTGCGTCATGAATTCGTTATCGGGGACGTCCGTGACGAGATGACTGCAGATAGAGAGGGCGAGAGGGCTGTCCGTATCGGTGCGCCTGATCCAATGTCCGTCATGAACTACCGCAACGAACCGCCGCAGCTCCAGCAGTCCGACATCGAGTCAACACGCAACTTCTATCGTATGACCGAAGACGCTAATGGCAAGAGCCCCGCGATTGGCATGACACAGATTATTGATTACACCCCTCTTTGAGCTGTTAGTGGAGAGTCGAGCAAGGAGTAGTAAGGAATAGTTCAATTATGCTGTTCTATTGAAATATCTTTTTACTTGGATTAAAGCTGCCTATCTCACAACATGTATATTGCCGGGCTTTAGCAGTCAACCTTTCACATTTATGCATCGAAGCATTGACCTACATTTCGAATTAAGCCCGGTCTTCGTCGCTAGCTACTGCTCCTCTTACGTATATCCTCCCTTTCCTTCCTCAGCTCTGTCGCCATAACCTAGTTATTTAGAACACTTACTCTCGTTATAGAAAGGAGTTTCCTTGCTCTTGTGGTTTGACAGTGTGTGAGTTCCTTTCAAGTGAAAAGGGTTAGTTTAGTTATCTCCGTAAAGAGACGTCAACATAAGGTATACGTTTGCTGAAGCACTGTAAGTCCCAACTCATGATTCAATAGCTTGTTGATAATGGGTGACATAACATAGATTGAAAGCAACTCGTGTAAAGCGTTGCCCTGATTAGTTGGAGATACTCGCTGAGGCTTTATAATCTCTTCTTCGACGGTTTTGTGTTCTGCATGAAAACTGTTTGCCATATCTGATATCCTCCGCATTACTGAACTACATCTGGTTCGAACTGCTGCCAAAGAAGACCTGTCATAACATATGCCGCCACGAAGCCATCCAGTACACTTAGGTCATTCCACAGTGACTGAGCTATATGAGCATACACGGAAAGAAAAAAGAGGATATGTCTTGCACGTCATGACACGATGGGGATTATAACGAAGGACTAACCTCCAGTCCAGTTAATACAAGCCGTTAGTAGCGTAGGATACTTTGCGTGAAACTCACAGGCTTCGTGGCCAGGATGGGCCAGTAGCCTGCAGCCGAGATCTTTATACATTCCAGCCTGAATGAGCTTAGCCTTTCTACTACCTATCTACACTGCTAGTACTTTTAGTATACTGAAAGACTTGAGTAACGAGTAATATTATACGTAGTGCTATAGTGTATTATTCATGCTACTTTGACCTTTTACTTAGACATTAATAAGTCTTACATAAACCCATTGTAGCTAAGATAAAACACTTCTATTGCTCGCCTTGATAAGCCTGAAAGATTCTTAGTCCCTATTGTACTATTACTTATTAATGTGAACCTGTTCCAGAAGCATGCTGTTGCAGCGGACATGGCCAGCATTAGCCTTGAGCCCATCCGGGTATCGCCAGATATAGATAACCGTTACCAGCCACATTAACAAAGTATCGAATATGTACAACGTCCATTCATGAGAAAGAGAATATCCAGTGTAGCCTTGAGCATACTCGATGATCCGAAAGATAGATCGGATCATGATGAGAAGACTGACAAAGTAAAGCATATAAAGAGTTGACTCCCAGGGCATAATGGTCCCGATCGACTCTGCTGTTGGTTCTCGGATCATACGTCGATGAAAGACCACGGAAACAGTGCAGAATAGACCAAAGATGACGATCTGAACCACAAGGCCGAGTACGACAATTCTTTCAGCCCACTTACTTAGATTTGCGTTTTGGATAACCGACATGCCCGCACCGCCGCCTTGGATCATAAAGGATAATACATCTCCAAGTACAAAAGTCCTTGTCAACTTTGTTGGCTTAAGGAGAGAGTGTTTGTCGGCGTTGAGACCTCTGATGATTCGACCAAGGACAATGTAAATTGAGGCAGCGAAGAGGGCGGGGGCAACGAGGATGAACATGTTCTGAACGGCATACGGCATGATTTTGCCGGTTTTGCTATGAGCACCCGCGCGGACGCCATACCCGACCATCTCGACTGCGGTGCGAAGGTTAGAAGGCATGGCAAGAATAGAAGGGAGGTGGTAACAACTTACAGAAGCAACCTATAGCAAACACGATGCAAAAATAGGTACGTGTCTTCCAAATCTTCCAGACTATGCAGAGAAGTGAAGCCATGAAGAGCACCAAGAATATGGCTGCCGCGGGTACGCTGGGGCTGTAGCGCCAGAGGTAGGCGCCGCCTTTGGTAGGTTCGACTCCAGGGACTGGCTCGAAAAGACCGTCGGTTGACATTGTGCTGTCTGGCAACGAAGTAGGTATGACAGTGGCGTGTGACTTGGTCGGTACTATGGCGGTTTAGAGTTAGATAGATAGATGGAACTCTGTAGATGTGATGATGGGATTTTGAACGGTCTATGGGGATGGCTACGAGTTTGAAGGTCTTGCAATATTTATAAAACATTGAATGCCGCTCGCAAGAAATAAACAAATCATTATTGGGTATGGATACGCGTCCCTGAGTTAGTTTTCCATCCATAATGCGATCTATTTCTGAAATTGACAATTCAGGGTCAATATCTTACATGGTCGAGCGGAGCCTGAGCACCCAATCAAATACTTCTGTAAACGAGGAACAAATCATTGATCTGAACATACTGTTAAAAGCCAATCAAAAGCATCTCTATACGGTTGGATACAGGGATAGTGTGCATCAGTGGATACCGCTAATGATATTTCCGGAGCCTAAAACATGGCCTCGCCGATGCACGGTCAAATCTGATTCAGTGTTCACGTGCTACGCTCCACCATAACTACGTTAGAATACGAGTATCCCCCTTCTTTACGGAACTAGATTTGCTTTGCCTGTTCACATCCTCCCAACTTTCACAGTCGATTGACTCTCTGGAATCGTTGCTTACTATGGCCCGCCCCAAGTCCGACAAGTCTTCCACAGCCAGTGACAAGCCCCTCAAACCACGTCGGTCGCACCGCAAATCTCGAAATGGCTGTGGCGCCTGCAAGCAACGACACATGAGGTGTGATGAATCTCGACCGATTTGCCTCAACTGCAAGATTTCCAACCGTGGATCCCAATGCATCTACATCAACACTGGTCAGAAACCATCCCCGCCGCAAATAACGTCAACCGCGAATACGCCGTCTCCTTTCCATCTCTCTTCTCATCTTTCTCCCGCAGGCCCGACGTCAATATCGCTTAGCCCTGCTGAATCTGTTAGTTCTACTTTGACGACACTCAGAGACGCCCCAGCCAGAGGCGACTTGTTCGATCTCAGCCACTTTGCCCTTTATCATCATCTTTTAACCAATCGTCACACCATCACATCAATTGATCCCTCCAATGAGAGCGTCATCTCTCACACATTGGATTATGCACTTAAAGCCCCTTATTTGATGAACCAGGTGCTTGCCCTCTCTGCGCTCCATCTGAGCAATCCCCCTTCGCTGCAGCAACCATATTATCAGCTTGCCACCAGTCTCCAGACAAGGGCGTTGGCCTTGTTCAATGAGGAGAAGCAAGAGGTCTCAGAAGAGTCATGCGTGCCCATGTTTCTCTTCTCGTCGATGGTTGGATTGCATGTCCTCTGCGATACCCTTCAAGGTCCAAGAGAGAGTTTCGGCGCTGTTCTCGACCGCTTCGTCACCTATCTGTCCATTCACCGTGGCGTTCGTGCTGTGACAAAACATTCATGGGATACAATCAAGACTTCGGGACTTGGGCCTATACTACAGCAAGTCGAAGACGCGTTCCCAGCACTCGATAACAATATAGAAGCGACAGCCATCCTCCACGAGATGGTAGACGCAAACGCCTCCCTGTCATCGGCCACCAAATACCACGACGCCGTATCTACGCTGCAGCGGTCCTTTTCTCTCCATGCAGCACTGAGTCAGCCCAACAGACAGCGATTCGATGCCGCGATAGCATTTTGTCTCGATGTTGATGACGAATATTTCGAATTGCTCAAGAAGCGACAGCCAGAAGCGCTGGTGATCCTTGCATTCTTTGCAGTCTTGCTGCATTGGAATCGATCCACGTGGATAATCGGTGATGGCGGACAGTATCTAATTCAGTCCATTACATCTCATCTCGGGCTTCATTGGGCAGAATGGTTGCAATGGCCCAACTCAATGCTACAGGACAGCAACAGCAGTCTAAGTAGTTGACCCCTCTAGAAGGGCAATAAAATTTTGCACTTCTTGAACACTTGACATCTTTATCGTTACCAGCGATCCTTGTATGCACATGCTAGGCAATACATGCCTTTTTCAGTCTATTGTACTGTACCCTATTATATGCCCACGTAAACTGCTAGGCCATGATAGCTTCTGTCTGCGATTTAAGCTCCCAGCCACAATTCTCAACTGCTAAGTCATGCAGGGTCCCATACTTGACTCGGTGTGCTCAGTATGACGTCTAATGTGTGTACTCGTCATCAGCCACACGCCAATTCCAAAGGGTCAAAACTCCACATTTCATGGTCTTCACCCCACAAAGACATACGGATACGAGTATTGCCCCCTCGGTGGACCATTTTCTGCCTCCAGTACCACAAGACATTTTCTCATCTAGACCCTGTACTATTAGGTGAGGTGAGTATCTGATATATTACCGATTACGCGTGTAGAGAATGTGGAGTTATGACCGTATGATTGCATGAGAAACAACCATTGGCATTACAAGTGCCACAATTAGGCTAGTACATCCTTATGGGGACTGCGAGATTAATAGATATAAGAAGGCCTTAGTGTAGGCCACAAGAGTAAACAAATAGCAGGAAACGAAATGGTCCCATATCTACAAGTTATATTTTACCACTTGGCCCCCATTGTGTTAAAGTCAAAGTGTATTTTCTAACCTTATGATTAACTGATAAACTCAACTCCGCCACTACCTTCCGATTGCCCTAAACCTTCTTCCAGTCTAACCTTCTTCTTAGCCCTAATCGCACCGATATATATGTTATTACGAAACTTTCTTTAGGTTAAGCTTTTCTTATGCATTAGCATTTCTTAATAAATCCAATAGCTATACGCTATACCTACAGGAAGTTATTTATCTAAGCAAATTGCTAGCTATAGCTTAATTAGGGACTTAATCTAATCCCGGTTTCTTCTTTTAATTAACTTTATTATTTTCTTAACTTTAACCTTATTATAAGGAAGGGCTTTTAGTGCCTTTTTTTTTTACTTAATAGCTTTCTTAGTTTCCTAAGGAAGTCTTTTAATAGTATAAGTAAAAGCGTAAGTACTAAGAATAGCCAGTTACTTAATTAGGTTATTAGGAAGCTTTTTATATTTCTTAATATTAATAATTTTAAAGACTTTTTCCTTTATAGCTTTAACCTCCTTAAAGCTATTTTCTTTTTTAAAAGTCTTTTAGTAATCTTTTATATTAGTAAGGTTAAGGGGAAGTTTATTAATATATTATTATTAAAATTTATTTAGATATATTATATAGATAAGCTTTTATTTAGGTATTACTATCTTGCTCTATTATTATTTTATATTTAATTATCCTAAGAAATAGATTAAAGCTTCTTATAACCTATAATAGCAGTGTTATGACCTTAACAGGTCCCGTATATATACCTTACATTTTTTACTAATTAATACATTACTTACTAAAAGACAATTAGCGCTAAGACTTTGTAATTATAACTAATCTAATATAATTAGTACTAATCTAATGGAATTACTACTAATCTAATATATAATACTACTAATTAATCTAAATTACTTAAGTATATATATATTTATTAACACTAAATAAAACTTAGCTTACTAGCTATTAATAATACTTCTTTACCTTAATAAGCTTTACCTATATTATTAACTATTAA